>JACJUY010000836.1:100399-124017 GCA_014220935.1 Platorchestia sp. MABIK | reverse complement strand
TTTCTGCGTCATACTTGAACATTTAAGCGATATTCCAGAGAGCATTTAGTGTTGTAATCTGTGTTGTGTTCATTTGGTGTTCTTGATAAGCTCGTTTTACCTTCACGGCATCAAGTTAAATTCCAGCTTTTAACTGCGGAAATTTGTTGAAACATGTGAGCTCCTGCGTCGAGCGCTGCTCTCGCACTTCAGTATTGAAACACGTCGCAGACTTTAATCAATGAAAGCGACTCCCATCTATTTACAAAGGCCTTGAATGAACTCTTCACTGCTCTCTTTGATATCGTAAACCATAGTTTTTTCTTTTTGGAGAACCATTTCCAATGCCCTTAGCGAAAACGTATCAAAAGAACATTTCATCTTCGGAGTTCCGTTGCGTGGTCTGTTTAATTTAAACGCGTAGAAACGCGAGTGAGTTTCACAGCTTCACAAAACGTCGGTCTAGTTTCAGTCGCGTGTGACAAATCGTATTCTGGGTCGCTCAAGAGTGTTTTTTGAGCAAAGAGGGCTTTAGTTGCTCGCTATGAGGAAGAAAGATGCATTTGTTCCCGAGCACAAGTGACGATGGTTTTCTGTTGCCGTAAAACGCTGGCCAAGTCCGCGTGCATGTGTTGAGGCCGGAGCGTGATGGTCAATAACAAGGTCGCTGAGTGCCGGGTCACCCGTCGCCGAGCTCGGCGGCGCCGTCTTCCTTTACTTCGTCCTCTTGGGCTTGTCACAAGCCTCTCCTCTTTATGGAACATCTGTTTATATTTTCATCGGAAATTTGCTCAATCGCGTCGTAGGAAAATGCGGTGGTAACCGCTACAAATTAGTGAGTTGCTTCATGCATAATTGCGTCGTTGGAAAATGTGAGGGTAACCGCTGCAAATGAGTGAGTTCGAACGCCCGCTTCATTTTAGATTGTTTTCATAGAAAAAAAATATTGTTCGTTGAACGGGTCAAGCCTTCACGGAAGAATTTGCTAGCTTCAAGTTGAGAGCTTTGTTTATAAGGTGCGTATTTGCAGTTCTAAGAGGTTTGTCTGCGCCGTGTTTGAGTTCATTGTTCTTTTGAAGAGTTTATGCGCAGATTGAGAAACTGTCCTTCCGCAACGGTTGATGGGTTGAGAATTTATTACTCCATAAATTCCGGCTACTAATCACTGATCGGCTCTTTAGGGTCGGTCTCCTCTGGACATTTTGCAAGGGTGTGTTCATGAAAGTAATTTCTGTCTGATGAAAATTTTTCCTTCTCCCCTGTATAAGATGTCAATTTTCCCAGAACCAGCAGTTAGCTATTCGTAAGGACCAACAACATTATTCTTTATTTAGATAACACCAACTTGGTTGCTGTCCAATGGAGTGCGCCATATTCCTTTGACAGGAGTACTAGTTGAACTGAATAGTGTTTCATTTGCTCCTAGACGCAGACGGTGTTTTTCTGCTCGTACCGTTGCCGCCGGTTGGTAGAGGGGCTCCTTTGCTGTATGTGACGCGGTGCTTATGATCGGCCTGCGCCTGCAACAGAGAGCCACTGTAGCTTGCAGTAACAGGAAGCCGGGGCTGAAGCTTGATCTTGTGGTCCTCTTGTGCGTTGCCTGAGCGAGGTTTACTCTCCACTTGCGAAGCAGCGCTGAGAACTTAGCGCGCTTCCCATTCTTGTTTTTCGTTTCTCACTGAATGCATATTGCGTGCAGTTGTAATCGAGGGACGTAAGCTTCTGTTATGCGCTCATGACTGTTGTTACCTCATCCTTGTTGTCAGTGTCTAGCTGCGCTCTTTGCCGGTTCAAAAGCTTCATTGATTTTTGTTTGTTGGGAAATTGAGCGTACATAACGTACGAGATGCTTCCTCGCCGTAATTTCCTCACGCGTTGTCGAATTAATGGGTTGTGTTGGATCTAATTTATTTCGGAAATAACGAACACATCACGTCAGCGTTAGTTTTTTGTTCACCCTCTTTACCTCAACTTTGTATTCCTGTACTGAATTGAATGTTTAGTGGAAAGTTCGCGTGATGCCGTTATCCCGCCACGCCCGACCACGCTGTGCTCGCCGCCGCCGCCGCCTCCGCAAGACCGTGCGGAGGCGCTAATCTTGTGTGCTGCTGGCGGATGTGAGCGAGACGATGTTGCGGTCCTGCTTTTGGTGCTATAATGGTGACCGCAATGTTGAAATATTTACATTAATAGCGTGACCGTGTTAGGGTGATAAAGTTTTCACAATCATAGCATGAACTCATTTGCTGCCGGGATATATTTTTTAAAGGGACAAATATTGTATCTATTGAAATTAGCGCACCCAGGGGGAATATGTGAGGTCCCGAGTTGAAGACTAGGTAAGCCTTCTTTTTGTTGAAATATGATAGGTTCTTGGTTTTGTTAAAGACCATCTTTTTTCAGTCTACTGCTGTCGTTTTCTCAGAAACTACTCCTTCCTTCAACTTTTATCCTGTTTCATAAACTACTTTCAATCTTACTGTCTCAATGCGTAGGTTGTGGGGACATACCATGTTCGTGGGTTTCTCGTTCACTTAATTCCATACTAAATGGTGCCTTCCTTCTTCCTTCCTGGTTAGGGAGGTTTGAACTAACCTATAATCTAATTTGATTAAGGATTTGCTATCAGGGCCCATAGTTGAGGAACTTGGGGACCTTAACGCTTCCCCGGAAACAGGTGGGATTCTTTATATCATATCTCAAAGGAAGTGAAAACGATATAATACGAGAGAGACAGCCAGTTGATATCCCCATCTACTCCAATGATACCGGAGAACATTCATGGCCAACGTCATTAAAAAATGTTTTCTATAAAAATGTTTTTAAGCGAATACCACCGGTTGTTCGCATGCAGATGGGTGGGTAATTCAAGCTCTCGCTACAGAGTTAGCAATGCTTTCATAAGTGAGCTGACGGTGCAGTCTTGGTGTCATGAATCACCTATCTCTTGTACCTCAACGACATGGCATGTGTATTGACCTCACGCTAGTATCTTCGGTCTGTTCTGCATGTGTATTGACCTCACGCTAGTATCTTCGGTCTGTTCTGCATGTTTAACTCGTTCACTACGTATTGGTACACTTGTGTACCACCTAGTAAATTGCTCATTTACACACCAGTCACAATGACTACCATTTCACTGATTTTACTACCTTCATTTCAATTAGGCTGTGGCTTACAAGTAAATATGTTATCATACAATAATATTTTCCCCACTTGTTAGGTAGAATAAGAATGTAATCAAGCAGTAAAGAGAACTCTTTAATTCTTCTTCTTCTTCCAACCTAACCAAACCAACCGCAGCAACCGCGGGAACTTAGCGAACGTGTTAAAATATTTTCGTCTCTGAGGTGCTTGTACCTACTGAAATATTAAACCTTACACGTAATTCAAGTGACACCTTGAAGTAGGCATTCGGAGGGTGAAAACTGTTCTCAAGTGGAAACTTTTATATCATCACAATACGGCCTAGGTGCCCGTACAGATAATGACGTTGACGTGTGTGTAGTTCAAATGAGGTTGCTCCAGTATATGCCCTCAATCATTTGTTTCGACTAGTGACACGTGTATTACGATACCCGTGTGTGTGTATCAACTAAGGGTCCTTACTTTGAGATATTTTAAAAACTAATGACGGGCTTTTTGTATCATCTTTATTGGAAATAAACCTTTTTTCTTTCTTTCTTATGACACGCTTGATGCAAGTTCGCCTGACTCCTGCTCTGAAACCAAACGTGCGTGTGTGAAGTTGTGCTGAAAAGGTGCTTGCGTGTCCGTCGTCATGCTGCGGACGCGTGTTCCCCATTTCAGTAGAGACTCCTCGTCTTTGTGCCACCGGAGAAGGCACGGTAACATCACCGCTATGGACTGTCAGCCGTCCAAACGACCCTCGCTTGGGCTGCCACAAAGACTCCCTGGACTCCGCTTAGCAATTTTCTGTTTGTCTCGCCTCTCGCTTTTGTCGAACGTTCGCACTGCGGGCAGTAGGCACGTAAACTTTGTGTGTGGGGAGAAACGTCAGAAAGTGGCCTAATTTTCGTACCTGTTTAATTAAACGTTCGCAGTGTTTGGCCCCCCTGGGGATGCAATCATTGTGTCAATGGGAATTAGCGCTCCCAAGGGTGAAATGCGAGGTCCCGAGCTGGGAGTTAGATAGGCTTTCTTTCATTGAAGTAAAACATGTTTTTTGCTTTGTTACGAACCAACTTTTTTTGGTTCCATGCTGTCCTGTTTTTCAGCTGCTCTAACTTTTTTAATTAAATTTAATTTTGCTTCATAGCCGTCTTTCTTTATGAGCAAGGGGATCTTGTGTGGGAACACGCAATGCAAATAGATTCCGCCTTCTTTTGACTCCACACTATGAGGTTTCATTGACTATGAGGTTTCATAAATTAGATGCACTGCTGAGCTTTTTTGATAAGTTAGGATAAATCCTGTGTATTTGGAGTGCAGTATTTTTAGGAAATATGATTACTATTATGCAATATAATTTTTAAAAGGGTTATTCTTTCAAGTAAAAATGCCTCATGCTTGTCACCAATTTACCCCAGGACTCTGTAGTCGAGTGACACCATTTCCACGAGTTTACTTGGAGCAGCTTTTAGCTTCCTCATTGGAGGTTTTGTTTACCTCTGGGATGCCAAAACTGTGAGGCCATGAGCTTGCCCTCTGTGTCCATGCAAGTCTGCCAACAAGCTCGTTACAGACAGCAGAGCCGAGGTTTGTGTAGCCTTACGAGATCCGTGAAGGCTGTCTGTTGGCATACACAAAACATAAACTTTGCGGGCGTTTGGAAGTTTGTTTTCCGGCGACCTCAATGTGCCTCGTTCGACCTCAATGTGCCTCGATACAGCTCTCAATCCAACGTTAAGTCTTGCTTTATAATAAGCTTGGCAGTGGTTTATTAATAGGAATATTTGAATAAGTATGAAGTAATAGGGGACCTTTGATTCAAACCGCTTAAACGGTTGATGCTTGTCGTTGAGGCGGCGACTTCGATCATCGTGTTCGACCTTCACCTCGCAACCAAGCATCGTATTACTAGAATAAGGGTTTGATGTTAATCGCTTCAACTAGAGGTTCACATGAGATGATGTGTAATCTGAGGACCGACTATGTTAGAACGGTTTTTTCAAAGCTAGGGTCGCATGCAGTACTTGTACGGAGCTCCTGCCTGCAGCTCCTTCTTGAGTGTCTGTCGAGTAGCGCAACCGGCTCATCACGCTCATGTTCAGCGGTCGCATCCATAATTCCGAGCTCAATCTTGTTCAAAAGCTGATGTCACCTCATTGCCGTCGCAGTCCTAACGGGATACTGAGATCTACCCTTTGTTCAAGGCGAGAATGAAGTGTATGAGGGCTCGAGTAGGAACTATTTTGTTTTTCCTAGTATTTTCTTAACTAATTTTCAAGTAATGACTATGTTTACAGCTACCTGTATTGTAACGCCTCCTTGTAAGCTTTTATTATTCATAATTTTACGTACCTACTACACTTCAACTTTCCTTATCGCTTCGACGCTCCAGGAAAATTTTACATCTGCATTGAAATTTTGGTCTTGAACATATCTAGTGGAAGTACCGCGTTACGACTTACGTTTTAGAATTTAATAGCAAGAAGCATTAGCAGCTCACGAAGGACGGTCTGGATAAGATAAGTCGGCTTCCATGGCGAGTGCCAATTAAAATTCTTGCTGGGATTAATGGCAGGTTGTGGATTGTGGCCTTGACGGCACAGCGGAAGTAGATTTAGGGTTCCCAAGTATAATTGCTTCCAAGTTATTTAGCATTTCTCTCTCACTTGAACACAGTGCTGGGGTAATGTTCGTGTTTTCATGGTTACGTGAGTGAGGAAACGATAGATTGCGTTTTGTTATTTCCAATAAGTCGATCAGATGTAAATTATATTGATAAAATTTTGTGTTTTGTGCCGAATGGATTCTCTTTAACAGTTTCAACTTTTTTACTTTTACAGTGAATTTGTCATTTGTTCTAGTATAGTTTCAAGCCAGTAAACGCCGAATTTTTTTCTCTTTGGTTTCTTTGTCACAGCCGACATTGGTGGCTCAACCCAGAGTGAGGGTGCTAATAAATTGTTTGTAAAGTAATAATTTGGTTGCTTTCGAGCCAATGCATTTTACATCAACCCATCTAATTTGTACTGCAGTACCCAAATGCCAATTGCGCTGAATATGTAGACATTTTTAGCACATCTGTCTCCTCTAAGTCAGGATTGTATTTCATATTGTCGTGTTTCAAATTAAAGAAAATTTCAATTTGAAATTTGGAAATTGTTTTTTTTTATTCGTATGCAATCGTTTGTACTTTTGGTTGCTATCGGTCATTGACGTCGATTCTCTCTTATCCGTGACTGCGAGCCAACCTGTGTTTGCACTCGACCGGAAATTGCACGGACTTGCTAGTTTGCGATCTTGGAGTATCTTCATCCTGCAGACGAGATGTTCTGCAAGTATAAATACATGATTGTATCTGTAACGTGATACCAGCTGTAGTTGTAGCCCGTGAATTGCGTCCGTGCACTTAGCAAACTTCGGCTGTGTGCTCCTCAATTCTGAGTTCTTCATTTCTGCCATGTGTTTGTAGTTCATTTCTGTGCGTTTTTGATGCGAATTCTTTCCTTGCGCTGAGGATAGTAAAATTACATTTTACAAGAGCTGTAAAATGAAGTACTTTTTTCTACAGAGTATGTTTTGAGAAAATCCGATTTGCTTGCAAGGTTCTAAAATGATGGAGTTAAGAAGTTGAAATAGTAGTCAGGTAATCACATTTGTTGTTTCAAAAAAGTTTTTGTTTTTCACACACAGACGTTTAGTCAGCGTCGCAATTCTTGACTCTGTCTTTCATTACTTCAATCTATGTTCTCAAAAATTTGTATATTTTGCTTTTTGTACGACAGTCTTTGTTATCACCATATCCTGAGCTTTCTGCGGCAAATATTAAACGAAGTAGCCTTCTTGTATCATGTGCCCTTTAAATGAAACTCAAACTCGGGACAAAGTTAAAGCATTTTTTTCGCTTTGATTATAACATCTCAATGAGCACAGTGCTGAAAGGTCTGGTAGAACAATGGTTATGCTGCGGTATTCCCTCTCTAATCCAAGTGCCAAACGTGTTCCGCTCTACCTTATAATGTTACTTTTTGTCAATGTTTCTTGGTATTAAATTCTAAAATGCAATTCGTACCGCAAGCCTTGGTTACGCGGTACTCGATTAGATATGTTCAAAACCTAAATTTCAATGCTGATACGAAATAGAGAGCAGAACTCTAATATCATGGTTAGTTTAATCTCATCAAGTACATACTTCATATCCGATTTCAGGCCATACGTGAAAGTTGAACATCGATGATGAATACATTGGAGCGGTAATTGGTGATTTGCTGGAACGAGTACATGCGGGCACACGCTCCTTACTTTGACCTGATGTTGAACGAGCAAGTGGGCGCATGCTCTGCCCTTGCTCACTGCTGAACAAAAACCTCAATTCATTTACGTGCTCTGAATGTTTAACTTACACGCTGCGCTAATTTGAGTCCTCTGCGATGCGTTGTCAGTACCGAGATTACCTTGTCTCTATTTATATCAGATTAGGCTACCTCAGCTAAATATAGGTCTTCCGGACTTGCATCTTTCTTGCCGGCTTTGATCATGCAGTTTTCATACCTCCTTCGCTATTTTTCTTTGTTTTTCTTCCCTTGCCTTGCCTCACTATTCCTATGCGCAGGTACCTTGTGTGGGAACACACCTTGTCCATGGATCCTCCGTTTTCTACAGTCCGAACTAAATGGTCACTTTTGTTCGTGGAAAAATACATCTATTTCTAGGTAGACTTAACGCAATAGAGAACTCTACAGATTCCCTTTGATGGTGAAGAGATTACTGTATTTTTCTCAGCAATCCCTGCAACGATTGACATAACTTTCGTATCACAATTTCAAGTTGAGTTTAATATTTTTGTGAAAGTTATCACTACTTTTATCAGTTTAGTTTTGCCGTAAAGATCTGCATGCAATAGAACTTCAGAGTCATCTTAATTAAAATTTTTATGGCTCATGATACATTGGATGAAAACGTGAACGAATGCTCGTAAATTTATTTTTGAAGCCTGCGAGGATGATGTGCGTCGCTCCTGCGCATCCCAAATGTTAGTTTCACCTTCAACTTTTCAATATCGATTTTCAATTTTTGCGACTCCCATCGGATGCGGTCTGAAGTTGCGAGGCACGTCGTAAGCAATTAATTCTGAGCAACAACAGATTTTTCCTAGGGAAATAATTATTGAAAAATCACGACGTTTGATGTTTCTGAAAGGGCTCTCACTGCGAAATTTCTCCGAAGCTTTGGCCCAATAAAACTCGCTTATTTTTTATTTACGTTCTAATGGTCATATGGAGATCGTTCTCCTCGTTTAAACTCTTCAGAGCTGGTTTTCGGAGGAAGTTAATCGCGCTTTAGCGAACATTTCTCTATTCAAACTGCTTCTAATCATTTTCTATTTGTAAAAATCATAAGATATTCATCCTCATTGCAAAATATTCGTTGCTCATTCTACAAAAAAATTGCGAAAAATATGATACCGTTGGAAGAGAGAAAATTAAACCACGTCCCTGCTGAAATTTTGAGCGTTTCGTCTGAGTTATTCATCCATATTCCAGCGACGTTGTCAGTCGGAAATAGGGTTAGGGAATTAGAAAATATTAATCACCGTCTCTTCACTCTCTTACTGGAAGTTAGGTTGGCCTTATTTTTGTTGAAACAAAGTTTTTTTTTGTTTAGTTACAGACCATCTTTCTTCGCTTCACTTGAGTCCTGTTCTGGAGCACCTACCACTTTCTTCAATTTTAGTATTTTTCAAAAACTTTTATCTAAACTTTCTGTTTCTACGCCTAGGCGATATTGTGTGGGAACACATCTTGCGCATAGATTCCTCTTTCCCTTAACTCCATACTAAATGGTGCCTTGATCTTTCCTATCGTTTTGACCACCTTAGTTGTGGTTAGGGAGGTTTAAACTAACTTATAATTTAATCTGAGATGTTTTAATTGATTATATAATGCAGAAATTTAAAAGGCCTCGAACGAAAATTATGGAATTGCTTCATCGTAAATTTTTGCTTGTACTTATTTTTAGTGTTGCTTTCGAGTTTGTTTTTGACACTTAATCAACGTGTACCCAGCAATACACATTTAGTCTTGTTTGCTATATTTAGTTATGTGAAACGCGGTTTTTTTTTGTTATTGCTTATTAATATGACACATTAAGTCACGAGGCCTAATGACATAGTGCATCACCAGTTCAGTAGGGAGGTATCAAAGAGACACCGTAAGGTTTGTAGAGAATAAAACTGCAATGTTAGATGATCGCTAGTCCCCTCGCGTTAAGCTTTGGAAACTGAAGTCGTTTTAGTATCATGCTTCCTCAGTTATAGTCAACAGTAAAGGTAAAAGCACATCACTCTTAGAGTTTCGACTACACCTATGATGATGCAATGTTATTGAGGCTGTGACACAGTCTTCCTAGAAAGGCCACGTAATTATTTTCGAGAGGAGCTACGTTGACAAGGAGAGCGTCATTTCACTTATGCGCAGGGGATCTTGTGTTAAAACACCTTGTGCATAGATTCCACGTTCTCTGAACTCCATACTGAATAATGCATTACTGTTTCTTCTCTTTCAACCCCTCAGGGAGATACAAGTATTGTATCTATGGGAATTAGCACTCCCAGGGGGAAAATGTAAGGGCCTGAGCTGAGAGATAGGTAGGCCTTCTTTTTGTTGAAATAAAATGTTTTTGTTTTGTTAAGGAGCATCCTTTTTCGATTCACTGCTGTCCTGTTTTTCAGCACCTACTACTTTCTTCTTCGACTTTGATCTTGTTTCATAATCTTCTTTCTCAACTTACTGTTTCTATGCCCTTTCTGCATAGATTCCGCGTTCCCTGAACTCCTTACTAAATGATGCTTTCGTCCTTCCTCTCTTTGGATCGCCTTTGTGACGGATAGGGAGGCTTATACTAACTAATAATCTAATTTAATCTTCTCTTTTAAACACCTTAGATGAGCGTAAAGATGCTCAAACTATATAATGCAATATATGATACACTCGGCTCATTGAGGAGCGCTGCATGCATTGAGGTTGCAGCAAGGATGCACGGCATCTAGCATGACTCGTTCCATCCTCATCTGGCGCTCTGCCAGACCCTGTATCGCTGCGCCTGTTTCTCTCCCTGCTACTTTGCCCTCTCTTCCTTCTACTGCCAGCTTAGTCTACTGGACCATCTTCTTATGGCCTTGGTCATCCTGCTCGGTTACCTGTTTTGCCTTGCCCTCGCTCTGCTCCGTATAATTCATAGGTATGCTTTTTCGTGTCTCAGTTCATCATTTTTCTACTTAATATTGTTGCTCCTATTTGAAAGTTCAAAATTCACTTTTGAGAACTTTGTTTACTTGTATTTCGGAGATAGACTCAAGAACTTTTATTAAGAACTTGTTTTGCTTTATTCGTTGCTCCAATGTTCAATATAATTTGTTACCTCTAACCTCATGGTGATGCAACTGTTATACCTGTATCAATAATCGCTCGGAAGCTGATAATCAGGTTGTCCTTCCATTGGTGAAAAAATAGTTTTTTGTTTCATTACGTAGCGTCTTTTTGCAGTTCACTGCTGTCCGTTTTTCAGCTCCTGTTGCTTTCTTCTTCAACATTTATCTTGTTTCATTAATTTTTTTTTCAAATTTGCCGTTTCTATGCGTAATGTGTGGAACACCTCATGCACTGATTCCTCATTCCCTTAATTTTTTACGTAGTGGTGCCTCCCTCCTTCCTCTTTTAGGAAAAACTTTGTTTTGGTTGAGGAAGCTCAAACTAACTTATAATCTATTCTTAATTATTACTTCGTAAAAAACGTCTTGAGCACATTCCCAATGCTGGTTGAACAATATTTGTAGCTATAAAAGTGTGATGTGAATAAAATACCAACACAATTTGGCGTGCATGAAGGTCGCAAGTGCACCGTTGATAACTCGTGAGAAAATCGTGTGATGAGTTTCAACTCAATTTATTGCGAAGTAAGAACCCTTTTGTGGAGCAAACGCTGGCTGAAAGCAGCGTTACACGTTGCGAGAATGACTGCTGCGTTTCGTAATTCGTAGCTCCCTTGCGTAAATTATTTGTGTTGTCAGAGGCAGCAGATCTTGATGTATGTGTATTTAAATTTCTGGTTTTGCTTGATCTGTGACTATTTTAAAGTGTTCTTTTCATTGTGAAATCCTGTATACTAAATATTTCAGTGATTTGAGAACTTGTTAGCAGAATTTCACAGACGTCGTTTTGATTATGCTTTACTAACTTACGTTTAGTGAGCAAATTTCAGGTTAATAAATTATTTTCTCATTTCTGTAAGTATTAAAACGATAAATTACCGTTCTATTAGCTCGTTTTTGCGATTGGTTTTCCTAAACTTGTGGCCTGAAGATATAGAGTTGGGTCTGTTATGATTTAATCATGGGAGTGAATTAGACACGCTGCCACTCCAACCTGCTGCTCTAAATTTAATTCAATACTCACAGAATCAGATCGCTATTTTACTTGTCACTGTCCACTCCCAGGGGGAAAATGTGTGAGGGCCCAAGCCGAGTGTTGTCTAGGCCTTCTTCTTTTTTTAAATTAAATGTTTTTTTTACGTTAAAGAAGACTTTTTTTCGGTTCACTGCTGTCCTGTTTTTCAGCATCTACTACTTTCTTCTTCAAATTTTATCTTATTTCATAAACTTATTTTTCAACTTTCTGTTTTTATGCCCCTTCTGCATAGATTCCGCGTTCCCCTATCTCCATGCTAAATGGTGCCTTCCTCTCAACGGAATGTTTTTTTAGCTGTTAAGGAGGCTTAAACTAACTTCTAATCTACCAGGGAGCTTGAGGTATGCTCTTGAGGTAGGACGCTGTGTTTCGGTTACGAGTGAGTCCTACGACCATCTCAACATTTGTTCATATTTCTCTTACTTCCTGATTTGCAGAAGGCGTCTGATAGTTTCTCAGCAATTTCCTGATCATATTGCGGTGTGTACGAGTTTATACGTTCGAGTGACTGAGTTTAACAAGAGTTGGTTTAGTAATTGTGTTACTCGAAGAAGTGAGCGTTTCTTTGGGACCAGAGCTGAGGGATATCTTGGCTGCAGCGGTGTGTTGGCGAACTGTCTTCAACGCAGAACTTTCTGTCGCGAAAAAACTCTTGTTTGCCGAACTCCAGTCCACGTGTGCCTTAGTTTTGGGTTGCGAAACTCGGGTTACGTCTGCTATTTCAGGGCTCCTTGGTTTTGGCCTCTCCAAGTCTTTTTGCGTTAAAATTTCTCTTGAATTTCTCAAATTTCGAGCGCCTTACAACAGCAAGGTATTCGAATCAAGTTGCTCGTTCAGTAGATCGTACATAATTTAGGGTTTATTTTGGTTAACGTCATGTTACAGAGGAGGGACTGTTTAGTGATGAACATGCTTTTTCTGATATTTTTCTGCTGATACTGTGATCCCTTCCTCGGACGCCTAGAGTATGTTTATCGAATGCATTTTATATGAGTGACTATCTGGCCTAATGTTTTTGATGATTTTCGTACGAGGATCTATTTTCTTTATCTGAAGGGTTAGTATTGCAGAGAAATTTAAAAGGAAGTAAAGCCTGCGTCCGAGATAAGTTCATTACACACTACCAGATGTTGAAGGAATTAGAAAGTAATGTTATTTCATTCCAACAAGGTAATTGAATTTTTAAGAAATAAAATACTGATTACGAAGAATTATTGATTGCCTTCATTTTTACATGTGTGTACGGTATTTTATGTTAACATCTATTATTAGAGCAATCATCATGTCAGAAGTAAATCCTTAGCGAACTTTCCACAGCGTTTGGTTGCTCGGCACTCGGTGATAAATTGGTGCTTTTTGTACGACTTCTGTAATCAATCATTGATCGATCAGCTAGACATTTAATGTGAAGACATTCCAAACTATTTGAGCATTTTTTGCACGAACTGATTGTTCTGTCGTTTTATCGTCTGAAAAAACGCTTCAATTCTGAGAAAAGCATGGCATTGCTCTGGAGTTGGCTGAGTGTTTATGTTCTATCGATCCTTTCTTTACGATGTCACCTCTTTTTATTACGGAGTATTAGCATCGACTCCACGTTGACGATTTCATTATTCAGCTTCGAATGTGTCGTTACCAAACTTGGCCTAGGTTGCATGCGACCGATTTTCCGTTGCTGGTATTGTGGATACACATCCCGTATACGTTTGCCTTAGGTTAGCGTCTGAAAGTGCTCTCTGAGAGCGAGAATCACGGCGTTGACACTGACCATTTGTTCTTATTTAAGTTCTTTTCTCTGTGGTTTGTTCTGCTGCGTTTCGTGCATCTAACGGTGCAACAGCGTTGTGTTGTTGCATCAAGATTTCTTTGCCAGTTTTGAGTAGTGTTCGGTGGAGCGATAACTCTTTAAATTGATTTTCTTGCTTGAAAATTCAATTTTTAAGAACTAATCTTCAGCAATTCTTTCATCCCTTGTAGCTCGCAGGTTTTCGTTTGGTTGTCGGTGTTAACGTCTTTAAAATTTAAATTTGTACTGAGAAATTCTTGTGATCATTAAAGAACATACTATTTTCTTAACATTGAATTCCTGTAGAAGTGAAGTTACATGAGCTAAATCAAACTAGCCAACGATTTGTACATTTAAGAACTTTGTGTCGGATCTAAACTTGAAAAAAAGTTAATCTAACATGATCCCGCTACTAAATTGATGACACTTTTCCGTTTTAAACTTGTATACTTCGTTTCAAGAAAGAGGGGAAGCTTTTTGTAGAATTTTCGGAAGAAGCAAAACACTTTCTGTGCATGTGGCCAGGTTGGATGAGCTTCTCGATAACTGTGCGCGCGTGGACGTGGGCAACGAGGTGCGAGGGAGGAAGCGGCAACTGCGCTGTAGTTGGATGGGTGTGGTCGGCTGGTAGGCCTTCGCCTAATTTTGGGTCAAGTCTTTTGTGTCCCCAGCAGCGTAAGCTGCCTTCTTGCTCTTCTTTTGCGCCAGCTGTGTGCTCTACGTAGGATATTTAGTAGCCTTCGCTGCATCACCAAATGGATACGGTGTGTGTATCCACGTTATCACGTAACGGAAAATCGTTCGTATACCTTTCATCATCTTTTTTTTAAATGTATGCCAGTACTGGAGCAAATACCTTTGGCCATGGCCTTTGGCTCTATGTTCTGTGTTGGGTGATCTGTTATTTTTATCCCATTTTTCACAGTACGATTAGTCTTCAAAGCTGGCTTCACATAAAATCTTAAATCGACACCGAAGTTGCGTGTAAATGCATTAAACTAATTTTTTCGAAGAATAATTCATAATACAAGAGTATTGTGTACTATTGCAGAGGCACGTTTTTATTGGAGTGCAGTTTCGGATTAAGATTGTGCATGCAGAAACTGTGTGTGTCTTAGTTTTCAAACTGTCTTCAAGTGGACATAACAATCTTGAAAAAGTTATCACGTTTTTTACTCGGTAAAATTCGTTGAAATATTAGAATTTCTCGAGCATAGCGTGTTAAACACGTTGACCGCTATGGGTTAAATAACTGAAGTTCAATATTCACCTCAAACTTAAAGTCAATTATATTAAGCAATTTTGTGAATAGCAAACACTAACTGGATTGCGCGATAGCTGTGATAAAGTACTTATAAAAATTTTGTTGGTGACTGCTGGTCGGTCAGCAGCATTATGAAAATTCCCTCCGTATACACCGGGAGCTCACATCGATGCCAATGTGTCAATAATATATTTCTTTATTAGGCAGTTTAGAAGCAAATTTCCAGTTATTTGATGTCAGCTTCATTATCTCAGTGAATTTGAAAATAAAATTGTACTTCATTTTTTTAAGCTCGATCGAGCTTCTGAGAAGTTCGCATGGACGCTGAATGCACGCACGTTTACTTTACCATCACTTCCTGTTCGAGCAAACTGACGGGCATTTTTTGTCATGGAGACCGGAGAACTTTCCACGTTTTGCTGTTGAAAGTTTGCCTAGGCAATTTTTTTCGAGTTTCTGAATAATCACAGATAACCAAAAATCACAAATTAGTTCAGCTAATATCATCTGCTTATGGAACACTCGTGTAGAAGTTTCGTGACGGTGGCTGCTGCAATTTACATATTTATAAGTCGTGAGAGTTTGCAATCTCGCAAACGACTAAGAAATTCGGCGTCAGCAAGTGTAAGCTCACTCAGCGTGAGTGTATAACTGAAAGTTCTCTCGTTGTGCGAGTAATAAATGCTCGTAAACAAAAGGGGGGTTTGAAGCCTTTTAATATGTATTTGTTTAATGAATTTCAGTTACTCAATAAAGCGCACTTCAGAATATATTGTTCGAAGTACCATATTTCATGAATGAGTTATTTCTTCAGTAGAATTTATGACTGTTTAAAGATACGATCGTGCGTTCCGCACATGACACAGGACGCCCACTTCTCAAGTTAATGCCTCTGTAGGAGTCCGCTAAAAGCGTGTGTCAGGTGGACGTGTCAAAACAAGACCAAGTTCTATACCTGCTGCCCTGGCTTGTGGGCATGTACTGTGCTAGTCTCTTGTGCTTAGAGTACCTTGGTCTCACTGATTCGTACGTTGGTTGAACTAAACGTTTTTTCTTGGTTTCCCTTTGCAAAGTGACCGGGAGGACCTAGCTAGATACAATGAAAATTTTTACGCTGAAGAAGTTTCTGAGTTCCCTCGCTTTCGGAACATTTTTAATATGCCACTACAAAACGTAGAATTTCTGCACTGCAGTTTGGATGTTCATGAAAATACGGAGCCAATACAATTTAATTTACAATCAGTTTGCGTCAAAGTTGATTTAACCACTACGCAGTAAAATGAACATAAATACCGTAAAATCAAATAGAGTTTAGTGGTGGGCGGAACACTTCGAATACGTTTTTTTTTATTCTAAACCCGAATACATTGCCCAACACTGCACTCTCACCTGCATAGCTTTACGCTTTGCATTTCCTCTTGTGTGCTATCTGGTCAATGGAGTTCTCCCAGAAATTGAACACAGTGTCTTCCAACTACATTGAACTACATTGTAGTGTGTTGCAAATATTGTCTGTCAAGAGACCGTTTTTCAAACATTTTTTCTCACACAAATTTCAAACATATGGGTTATTGAGTTGTTATTAAATAAATCGTACTCATATCTTTTCATTAAGGTGTATACAGAACTATTGCAAGATAATGGTTTCTTCATTTTCTCAACACTTTTATGACTATTTGAACATTGGTCTTTGGTTTTGACCTTCGATTTCGCAAGTTTTATACTCATGGTTCTTTTCATGACGTGATTTTCAGAGTTGGTTGATTTTTTCTTGTATGCAGTGAACTCGCAGCTCTCCATTTTACAACGCCGCACGCACCACTTCCCGCTCGTCACGGCATCCGCAACTCTATCGACCAATTACGGCCAGTCTCCGTTATCAGACCTGGGCAAACGAGGCTTTTTTACCCTTTTTATTTGCACTTCACTGTGGGCACGCAAATCAGTGCTCGCAGGGGCGGCGCTTCTCTTTCTCTCCTCTTTGCTTACCAGCAAATTTACCGTAACGTGCTGCGCTTCCCATGCTTTATATATCGCTATTTCCTGTACGATCAAAGGAATTTCAACAGACCTCACTTCACCAGTGAATGAAGAGGTTCATGTTCTTTACTCTCGTGGCCTTGTCGTAAATCAGCGCGATCAAATTTGTTTTGTTGAAGGGTTCGTTGCTAAACTTCGGAAGGCTTCTCGCAATCTCGCGCTTGGCTTATTCAAAGCGTGCATGCTTCAGTGTAAGTTAAGGGTTCTCGATGCTTTGTGAGTCTTAATTTATTGTGAGAGTTTAGTCGCGCGAAGACGTTCTTTGTGCCCTGCATAGCGGGCAGGTCGTGCACTGCTAGGGCCGCGCGCAGGCTGCTGCAGCGACGGCCTGCGCTCGGCCCTACAATAAATTATTGAAGCCATTTGTGCAGGCTCTTTATGGCCTCCGGCTCCTGGTACTCATGCCGCTGCTGCTGCTGTTGTTCCAGTGGCTGTTTGTTGCTGTTCCAGTTTGTGGCTGTTCCAGTGGCTGTTTGTTGCTGTTCCAGTGGCTATTTGTTGTTGTTAGCGACGCTGCTCTTACTTTTAATGGCGATGCTCCTGCTGCTGTTTGCTGATGCTCCTGTTGCTGTTAGTAGCGATGATCCTGTTACTGTTTGTTGCGTTGCTACTGCTATTGTTAGCGACGCTGCTCTTTTTTCTGTTTGCGTCGCTGCGCTTGTTTATGTTGGCACTGTTGTCGACCGTGCCTACTGATGCCTTACTTCTGATGTATCTGTTGCCTCAGTTCCTGGTGCACTGCTGCATGTCTAATGACGCGACTGCTGTTGTCCACAGTACTTACTGATGTTTTTGTCCCTGCCGTATCTGATGTCTTTGTTACGGGTGCCGTCACATTCTGTCTGTCGCTGCTGTTGCCGGCACTAATGTAACGTTACTTTTGCGTCTACACAGCTGTTGTTACTTCCGTTGATGCCGATGTGCAGCAGCTGTTTCTCGGGGGTTGCAGCTGCTTCTGCTGCTACTACTTTGTGCAGCTGCTCTTCTTCCGGCGTTTGCGACTGCCTTTGCTGCTTTTTCAATTCCTCTAGAAGTTTTTATTGCTCAAGTGCTGCCGTCTGTGTTCCTGCATGGTTTTTTGTTTATTCATGCTGTTATTGTGTTTGCTGTTTGTGAGACAATACCTGTAGTTGGTATAGTTATATTCAGTGACTATTTCCTTGAATTTTCTTACCCAGTCATGTAATGACTTCGCAGTACAGAGATGACCGTTTTTACCCATCACATCTTTCAGCGCTCGAGACATGAGTCTGATGTGGGTTTAATTTCAACCAGTGAAGAAAGCAATATCTTCCTGGGTCTATTTTTTCCTGTTCTTCTTTACTGTTAAGTAGTTGAGACTGTCAGAAGTACATTCGACGCTATCTTGCTGTCTAATTATTCATCTCTCTAAGATGCTGAAACGTCTTTTGAGAGTTCCGGAGGTAGAACTTTATTTATATTATATTCACTTGCTCATAATAGTATTTTTGTTCTCGTTACTCGTGCATGTAAGCTCCCCCTTAGTCCATCTTAATTACCTCCAGCCTCGCCTAATCTGCCTGCCTCTTTCCTCTCGCTATCTATGAGCGCCCTCTGTATCCATAATTACGCTGACTTGGACCAACTTCTCTGGAGTGCCTGACAAATAAATCCACGGCACGGCAACTTGAGGTAATCTCCCCGTGTCGGCGTTCGAGTACCGCCTAGACTTGAGTGCTATTACAGTCCCGTCTTCCTCGGCTAACGGCTATCCTTGGAGGGTTCACGTTGCTGGAGCCTTGCCTCGTAACCGTTTGTTGCAGCCTTTTTCTACCTCAGGACTTCTCCAAACGGTTCGCTTCCTAATTTGCTGTGCATGACTCAGCGTCCCGGCTCAGTTTTATTGCTGGCTAACTTTCCTTGCCTTGCATCTACGTGCCTTTTTAAGTTTGGTCGGTTAGCGTCGACTGGGTGTGTGTGATTTGGCCTTTTAGGTAACTTCGAACTAATATATTTAGACGCCAATTCTTATCTCTGTCACTTTGTTTGACAGTAAAAGGGAACGTTTAAAACATTTGGCGAAGTGGTTTATTGCTTGATAGCATTCGTGCTCCTGACGCTCAGAAAATGTTGCTTCTATTTTTCCTACAGATGCAAGTTCATTTCGGCGTTGTTCGTTTTAGGATCCAAAACTTTGCCGCCAAGAGTTGCATTCATGGCAATTTTGAAAGCTGCGATTTTGTGTCCTAGTGATATTATTGCGGGCGCTAATTTCTTGAGGTACCAGAACTATTCCTGGGCTACCATATGTTGGTACAGTGACGTCAAGATCGTCCACTCGAGCGATAATGGTGAGGTCTGCCTTCCTTCCGCGTGTCATCTTTTGGAATGTTGACAACTTATCGAGACCTTCAGGATGACCTTCAGCTACCATCGCTTGCAAAATAAGCTATAATTGCTTGTTACACTCACAGAAAGACTAGTTCGCTCAGTTTTACCACGTTCATTTTGTTATACTCACAGAAAGACTAGTTCGCTCAGTTTTGGCCACATTCGTTTTCGGTTTTTCTTTTTCATCAAGTATAGGGATCAGTGTCTTAAATTTAATGACATTCAGTCCATATATATAAAATTTAATGGCGATTCTTTCATGACCAGTCTAATACCATGTAGATACATGGTGACGTCGACTGATCACTAGAATGGTGACGTCGACGTGTAAAAACGTCGACCATTGCCTGCACGCGCTTAAGATTTAGTGTTCCTCTTTGTACTATGAACTCGTTAAATTTTACGTCGAGTGGTTTATGTACTTTTTAGCGGAGGACGCTCCACCCACGGATCATTGCAATTTTTAGCCGGGACTGCGCTGGCGCGTATGGGGAAGGAACACCGCACTCTTCCTGCCTCCACGAGCCGTAGACATGCTTCGCTACTCCGCCGCATCCGCTGTGCACCTCATGCGCTTTTTGATCGCTCCAGCTTTTCGTGTCCATTGCTTACTTATGTGACCATTGCTTACTTTTGCGTCCATTGCTTACTTTTGCGTCCATTGCTTACTTTGTTCGAGGGCTTTCTCAGCTCTTGCTCTTAGCTTGAAAGTTATGTGATAAAAATGTTCCCGTGATTCGTACAGAAGAACTTCTATTCTGGAAGCAAGCAATGTAATTCATCTTATGCATCAATTTCATTGGACATTTACTGTTTTCTTCATATTCATGTCGGATTATGTTAATGGTAGCCTCGTGGGGCAGTTTCTCGTTTCTGACGCTCGTGAGTATATTGTGACAACATTCTTTAGATTGTCAATCTCACGAAATGCTCCAGCTGTGTTGTACAATGAATGCTTTGGTAAGCATTGTGCAACAGCCCTTTTCTTGTTTCTGACTCCAGTGAACTCTTTTGTCGCAGTATTATTTACGCAGGAAATATCATAAATTTGGGCTATGGTAAAACATTTTCTCTTTGCTAGTCATTTGGAATACTAATTGATAGGTAAGAACGAAAAGATAGTTGCGAATATAAGACACTCTTAGTCTCTTAGTCTTAGACACAGAGTTGTTTACATCAATCCATCAACATTAATCTCTGATATCGCAAAATCCCAAGCTCGTATTTTAACATAAGTGCGCACTGACAAGAGCGTTTTACATCAATACGTCACTGGTATTATGTTGGTTTTTATTACCTATATTTAGTATTTACATGCATTATTAAACGTAGATTAACCTAACAAAGGAATACACTTTTCATGTTTGTCTCTGTCATTTGTTTCGACTATTGACATTGGTATTACCCCTCAGGAGGATACAACTTTGTATCTATGGGAATTAGCACTCCCAGGGGGAAAATGTGCGAGGGCCCGAGCTGAGAGTTAGGTAGGCCTTCTTTTTGTTGAAATAAAATGCTTTTTGTTATATCAAGGACCATCTTTTTTTCCGGTTCACTGCTGTCCTGTTTTTCTGCACCTACTACTTTCTTCTTCACCTTTTATCTTGTTTCATGAACTTCTTTCTCAACTTATTGTTTCTATGCCTTTTCTGCATAGATTCCCCATACCCTAATCTCCATACTAAATAGTGCCTTCCTCCTTCCTCTGTTCGATACGCTTTTTTTGTAGCGGTTAGGGAGTCTTAAACTAAGTTATCTAATCTAATCTGACATTGGTATTACTATACTCATGTGTGTCAACCAACTAAAGATATTTATGTTGAGACATTTTTAAAAACCTACGATGTTTTTTGTTTCATCTTTATGGAAAGGAACTTTTTTTCTTTCGTTTTTTCTCGTTCACTGCTATCATTTTTCTAGCTCCCATTACTTTCTTCTCCAAAATTTATCTCGTTTCATGACCTTTTTTCAGTGTGGCTTATTCTGTGCGCAAGGTCTGGGTCCAGTGGAGACACACCTTACACCCTGTGCATTCCCTATTATCTTAATTCTTTACAAAATGGTGCTTTCCTCCTTCCTCTTTTGGGAACACTTTTGTTGTAGTTAGGAATGCCTAAACTAACTTCTAATCTATTCTTCATTGATTACAACTATGATAAGTTGGCTTTTTTGCTCATGCGTCGAGTTTTTTTGAAGATCACATTAAATCAGGTGCTCGTGTTTTTTCAGTATTTATTCATTGAGAGGGACGCGAGTGTAATTTTAACAATCACCAGAAGAGTTTTTGAAGGTTAAAATTCCCTGCTGCGGTAGCAATGAAATTCATCATAACTCAAAACTTCTACTCATGACGACGAAGTAGCGTTCTTCAAGACTTTTCCTTCCTGAAGTTACGAATTTTTTGCATTGTTCCCCTGTGTTCAAGTAAGGTCTCCCGGAAGGGGATTTATGTTCAGTAGTCAGTCCCTGGACGTGTTTTTTCTTCATAGGCATATTAAACTTAACAGCATGATTGTATAAGTATGGTTGATTTAATTTTTTAGTTCAGATTTTGACCTACTAAACGTGCTGATATGCAGCTTCACGCTTGGGTTCAGAAGAAATGCTCTAGTAGTGCGCATTGGAGTTTCTTAACCTTATCACTCAGCGAAAGCTACCATTTCAAATTAACTTCTCTTGATGAATATGGATACAGCAGTTTAATTTTAAATCGTCCTCTGCTAACAGTGGCCCTTGTAGGCATCTCACCCCAAAAACCCACGAGAGCGCACCTGCTCGAGCAATAGACGCGTGAAAGTAAGTTTGTTGTGTGTTCAGTCGTGCATGGGTAAACGCGCTCTCAACTCACAAGCGTGCTCCGAAATTTACGCTTACGTGGCGTCTCTTTATCATAGCACACGGGGTTTGAATGCGTAGAAAATTATTAAGGTAGAAGGTGAACAAGGTTTGAGAAAGTTGCCATATTAGAGCAGCAGGAAGTATTTTACTGCAATATTCAGTCGACGAATCTCATTATCAATGCTCGATGCTCTCCAAGCACTTCACGTGCTCGAAGTCCTCCACGGAGCATCGTCCTTCGACGTGTCTTGTGGTGGACGTAGCCCTTATTATAGGTGGGTGAATTCATTAGGCGCTTTAGATGTACTTCTGTTGTGTTAAAAATTGTTTTCTTTTACCACTTATGTGTGTACGAGTAGTGTCAAGACAATTGCGCCGAGTCGCCCGCTAATTTTTACTAGTTTTGTGATTATCTATGGTCATCGAGCTACTGCTATTACCTAAATTATATATTGTAATGATTTTGGTCGAAATATTCAACATTGAAACGGCGCACTGAGAATGACCAGAATCCTGTGCGACGGACTTGAGGTGACTCACCAATATAGCTTAACTTCACCTCAAAAAAGTGCGCCGGCAGTCACTCGTTTTTTCGAAAAGGCCGCGCGGCATACGAATGAGAAATTTTCGAAGCAAGGACTTGAGAATGAGAAAAAGAACCCAACTTCGCCTTAAGGTCTATTTGAGCATTACGCGCCAAGGCTTCACAGTTCGCTGCTGGGAGAATAACTGGCTTAGTGTCTGTGTTGTGCCGCACACCGATGAATATGTAGGAGCGTATGTAGACACGCGCTCCTCTCAACATCGATCTATCCTTGTCTAGGCAGATGTTGAGTGGTGCGCATTCTTTGGTGGAGTCGCTTTGCTGCGCTTGGGGGCGAAGTGAGAGTACAGATGTTCGTGTAAGCCTCCTTAAAGACAGCTGCAATTGGTCAATTATATCTTGTTAGCTCCCGGCTTAGCTGCCTGCACATGCTCGTACTTGCATCTTATTTCATGTTTCAGCGTCTGTGTTCGATGTTAGCTAGTGTCCACATTTTTGTCTCTTGGTTTGCTCGAATTTGATATTTTTACGACTTTATCGATGCCGATCTTCATTGGAGGAGACTGAAACATTCTTTTAAGTTATTAGTGTTAGTAGAATGGTTCCTTTTTTATTTACACTCTTCATTGACTTTTCGAAATTTGCTATAGTACAATCATTTCTTCGCTGAGAAGTACCAGCTCGTGTACACCTTCCTTCAATGCCACAGGTTCATTACTGGCGTTCTTTCGTGCAAAAACTCGCTACCGCAGAAGCACATTTGGTAATCTCTGTCCTTCAAATGCTCCTATCAGCTGCGCAGCTTCACTTCCAATTAAGCTTTGCGACTTGGGGATAAAAATTCCGTTTTTGGTCACACGCTAAAGAAGCTGCTGACCTCTTTTCGCCCGAAAGCAGCGCTGGCTGCTTTGAATGAGCTCGAGAGAGGCCGAGTCTTGGAATGCCATTTAAGGGAGGCTGGCATCACCCCTCTGCACCACCGCCACACACGCAGTACAGCTCGGCTACTCTTGACCCGCGCCAACTTTCCAACTTGCAAGAAGTTAGATTTCTGCCTTTTTCCTTGTGTCCGTATAAGTTTGGAATTTCGTCTCGCGCGTCTGAAGTTATACCCTTACTGTGCGCATCCATTTAAATGGAACGAGGGGCCAGTCCTTATAAATAATTCGAAGATGGATTTCCTTTGAAACCATGTGCCCCAAATTTAAAAAATGTTTTAAT
>JACJUY010000836.1:34173-100005 GCA_014220935.1 Platorchestia sp. MABIK | reverse complement strand
AAGGGTATATAGATTTTATTGTTGATGGTCAAAACAATTTTTATGACAATTTTTAGGCTTTCCATGAGATTTCATCTCAAGACCCAGCTGAATAGGTACCTAATATTCGCCCTGATTCTCTAAATTCTTGAAACTTTCAACTCGTCTCATATTACCCGCATCAAAATGACACTGCTTCTGATTTTAACCCTTGAATTATCACGCATTCGTGCAAGTCGATAGTTCCTCATTCGGCAGTCTTTCTATGATAATTTTGGCTGGAAATGAGATGATTACTGGGCGCTACTTGGCTACAACAGTCACGAGACTGATAACAGCGTGCCGACTGCGATAAGGCGGGGGGCACTTGTAGTCTGGGACGTGCTCCGAAGACTTTTCCTCAAGAGTATGTGCTGCTCTCTCTTTGCCCAGCCTGTATAAGAGGACTTGTTAGCCTCACTGGTATCTCAGTTACGCAATGCAGAATTCAACATTTATTGTGCAAGCCTGTTGTTTGGCACACTTCAGTTGTTTACATTGTTTCTTTTCAAATGCTTGTAGAGGTGCACATGTTTGTGGTTACTAGGTTGTGGACTGTATGTTACTCGTGTTGTAGGATAATCTGACAAGTTTGGTGGATTAACGGCAACATATTTTGCAGTCAGTGTTGAATACTAAAGTAGCTGCATCATTTCAGTGTCGGAACTCGAAATCTTTTTATGTTAGTCCTTATCCAAACCGTGCTGGGGTTTTGCATCATTGCATTCACGGGCCAAATCACCCAACCGAACTTCAATTAATTTACGCAATTGACTTTTTTAATCATAGCCACAACGCTGACACGAGGTATTTTTTACGTGGCGAGGATCATGCGGTGGCCGCCCTCCCGAGATCGTGTGTGTCAAGGACGGCTGCTGTTGCAGTGCTTGGCCACATTTCCGTGCAGGCACCAGCACCACTAGCGTTTTTTACGAGCTCCCTCCTCCTGTCATAGGCTCCCGCTGGCGAGGCATCGACGCTCGTCTCTAGAAACCTTGACGATGTGGTTCTTTTCATGTAACCTAACACGGGAGTTTTCATGTAGCTGCGATATTTTACCTGTGTTTTTCTGTGAGGTGAGTATTTAGGATTTTAGTCTTTTGAAGTTATTCGAAAAATGTGTACCTGGTGTGTATATTTGGATTAGAATTTCAGAGTTAGATGTTTTCATGACTCCGCCATCTCACCTTTACTTCAATGGCTGTGAGAACGTCTGATGAAATCTTGAATTTCGTTTCCTTTATCTGAACCTTTTTTGTAAGAAAACGAGCACTACACTCCCCATTTCACTACTGCACAATTAAACTCATGCATCATTTAGAAATGAAGCATTACAACCCTCTCCTCTTTACAGACTTTTCATTCCCAGGTTTGTCACTGTGCAAATTTTATTTTCTCCAACACCAAAACCATTCACCCGGGTCGGGTGGTCGTGCTTGTTTAGGTGTAGAGGCATCACCGTTCATGATCCGACCACCGCACACAGTCTAATTCCCACCGAATGCTTGTGTGCGATCTGTTTGTGTTCCGAGCGCTCGGCTCGTCTTCCATTATACTCACCTGTCCGCTCAGGGGGAACAACTATTGTATCTAAGAGATTAGCGCCCTGTCCAGTCGGAGTTGAATTGTAAGTAGGTCTTCATTTTGTTGAAATAGATGTTTTTTCTATTTGGTACAAAAAATCTTCGGTTCCGAACATCTGTTTTTCCGTTGGAACATAACATTTAGAATTAGTTAAAATTGTTCAAACTGTTCCCTTCAGTTCTTATTTTGCATCGCTTCATCTCTTTTAACCCTTCATTTTTCTCGATAGTGAACTCGCGTCTCATCTTCCATCACGAGGTCATGTTTCTTTTCAGATTCAAGGCTGCACTCTCCTCGTGTTTTTTCCATCATAAATGAACTAGAATGCAATCATCTCCGTGCCATTGTGATCATTATCGCATAATGTAGACTCCGTCACTCGATCTTTTGGTGCCCGTCGCTCTCAGAGCACATTGGCCGGCGCCTGTTAAATTTCCTATGCGCGAGTAATGGCCGGCGAGTTGCCGGTCTTAATTCTTGTGCGCGCTGGCCACTTTCCCTCTCGTCGGTCGCCGCCACATGGGCCCACATCGACCCGACCACGCGAGCGCTTCACGGACTGAACCTATACTACCAGTACCCTAGGCTGCCTCGTCACATGATTTCCCTTCTTCTCTGTGGCGCCTTCCACCAGTAATGTTAGAGCTCCGTTCACACTTACAAGTAAAATGCAAGGATTTCGTTGATAATTCTTCTTCGAAATTGAAGTTTGCTAATAGTTTGCTTTAAATGTGAGATTTTGTTGATAATTCTTATTTAAATTTTACGAGTTTATTGATGATTCTGGTTTAAGTTTGACAATTTTATTGAATTTTTGAGTCGTATTTAAGGATTTTGTAAGTTATTCTGAAGTAAATTCAAGGATTTTCTAGATTATTCCACTTTAAATTGAAGAAAATCATGGAAATTTTTTCCATGTCAAATTTAAAGACTATATTAATGATTCTTGGTCAAATTAAATGAATTTATGTCAAAACTAGAGTAATACCTGTTTCTATGACGTGCTCTCTCTACCCATGCAAATGTTTAGTGTAATGCGTTTCAGTTTTAATGATTGAAAGATACCACAGGGGAATAATCATACGGGAAAGAAATTTGAGACGAGATTTCTCGTTACAAATATATCGTAACTCGCAATTGAATCTACATTTTCTGTTGTTTACACTCACAGCTTAAAACGTGTGTAAAATCATGTTTTCTATTAATCTCTAATTACCATTGCACCTAAAAATGCACCCGAGTGAAGTATGTGAGCATGCGAGCATTTCGTTACGCTGCATGCACATGTGTGGTCGGTGTATCCGTAAGCCAAATATATGGAGCTGGTCTCCCTCCTTCCGACTCGTGACCTGGCTTCTGGCCTTTCCTGTGCCTTCAAAGGAGAGAGGCACCATCCCCTCGACGATTCTGGCCTCGTTTTTCTAATGACCCTCGTGCCAGACAGGTATGCATTCAGCATTGAAGTCTTGCTGTCATGTTCTGTTCTGAGCGTGTTCGAAATTTGAGGGAAAGTTATTTAGTGCTCTCTGTTTCTCTCAATCACGTTCTGAGTTGACGCAACTCCTGAGCCGCGATTGCTTACCTTCGTGCGTAGGGTTTCTTAAATGTCACACCTTTTTATCGTCACTTCGAGCTGTCGCTGGCTGCCCTGACGAACCAAATTAGTTTCCCTACTTTTCACGTTATGTTTTGGCACTTTGGGGCTGCCTGGACTTGATGAGGACTTTGATACTGCTGCCAAAAATTGCCTATCACCAAGGCAAAGTTTTTGTCACTATAACTGGTTCGTACTGAGTTTTCTCAGTTTTGCAAACGCATGCGTGTGAGGATTATACAAATTCACTCGCATTTGATTACAGAGGCGTGACTCGTACATTCTGCAAAATAGATACAATAACTAAATGGTGTCTTCTTCGTCCTTCTCTCGTGCACACCTTTGCTGTAGTTAGGGAGGCTACTAAATTTTGTTTTAAATCTAATCCAATAAAATAATATAGTCCTGTTTGTATTAGTTAGATTCTCTATGTGTACATAAAATGTTTATAGACTTTAATTCTTACGTGATCAAATAAGCTTAAAGGTGAATGGTTCTTCATAAAGCGTGTTTTCATATTCTCCCTAGTTTACTAGTCACTAAGTACGAATATCGCTGTGACTAATAAGTTCTCACTGTTTATGAAACCCCACAGAGAGCAAAGGATAGACAATATGTTTAACTCATTCAAGTTTGTCTATCATATGCAACGGAAACTGACACTCCCATAGGGGTTACTGTTAGGCTGCCTCAGCTATAGAAAGGCCTTCGAGACTTAAATTTTTCGTGTCCACTTTGCTTCTTGCAGTTTCCATGCCTTTTTCGCTACCCATTTATTATTCTTTTCTTCGTCCATCCTAATTTATTTTTGTGCGCAAGATGTCCTGTGTGGGGACACACCTTGAGTGTAAATTCCCCATTTTCTAGTCCATACTAGACAGTTCATTCTCTTCCCTTTCTGTGTGATCGCTTTTTTTGTGGTCAGGGGATCTTAGACTGACTTTTGTGGTAATAATGTATTTACGAAGCAGCGTAACAGGCAATTATATCAGCCCTGATTGTGAGATTATTTTACTGATAGCGGTTTTTGTATTGTTTCTATCAACTTACCGTGCCATCTTTTAGTGGCTCTGTGGGCCTTAAATGATAGGTGTGTTCTTGAGATGGATATTTTATTTTATTTCTTGATTTTTTCATGATTTTTACCAGCTATAGCGGGTCTTTCTAGCAAAGAAAAGATGATTATAATTATCTATTTCTACTCAGAATTCAAGTGTTCGTGAGTTGGAACTAGCTCTTTCTTTCACGTTTTGTGATCTCTTCGCCGTACGCTATTCCTTTCATTCTATTCTTCCATGTTCGATGTACAGTAGTTCTGTAATTATCGAACATAATAATTACTACAACGCAACGGTCCCATGGAGTATAAATTATTGCTAAGGATTTCTCTCGGTGTGCAATACCTCACCTGCTCCAGCGAAGTTGCGGTTCGATGATCGGTCATTTTGGAATTACCTCTCTGAGTCAGTTACGACTCCGCAAGCGCTCATTGGAGCCGGAGCTCACTAGGTATTTTTGAGCGCGGACTGTCAAGGTTCGTGATGCGTCACTTCGTGTCATCATCGAGCGGTCGACAGCTGCGGTGCGCGCGTGTAGCCGTTCAATATCACCTTATTTTCCGGTGTAAACTGAACAGCTGTTGCTTGCCGTGCTCAGCGGAGCGAATACTCAAGATATTGCGATTCTCCGTCTTCTTCAAGCGGAATAAATGTCGGAGCCGTTGTCCTTTTCTGTGCAGTATGGACGCTAGATATATTTGTGTTGCTTGCTTTTTATTTATATTCCTATGAGAGTTATGTCATGCAAGATAAGGAACCTGGTAACACTGCATAGTGATGGATACATCGGTAGTGAATATTGCGTCATTTGTAGTTTTAGGCTGTAAGAAGTGCGTGTCATGTAAACATCAGCGTGTACTGTCTAATAATGGTTATAGAGATGGAGCCTGCACTTACACGCCTCTGGGTCTGAGTACAAACGTTTTAACTTTGTGACCTGGCTGAAACGAAGATTTGACGTCAAAGGTCGAGCCTTCTTGCATAGAATCGCCGTTGCTACTGATGAAACACCAGTTAGAAACTGAACCTCTGTTGAAATCGAAGTGAAACGAGTAAAATGGTTTATCTGATCAAACGGACAAAAAAGTTTCGTCTAACTCATGGAAAGGTTAAACAAATGCTAACTTCTTAGCCTACTGTCATCATGAATAAAGCTGCTGAGGACGACGAGTCGGAGGACCGTATCGTTGTCAATTTATTAAAAAGAAATGTTAGTTGAATTGCTGAAACCGTGACTGTAGGTGTAGGAAGCAAGATCATTCATTCTCCTCGTTAACGTACGCTTCCCCATCGCCAGTGTCCTACCTGAAATGCTACCTAAAAGGGGTGGGTAAGCGTTACCTCATGCCTTCTAAAACATGAGGTCTTTTTACATGGATTTATTTCCGAAGTTGACGCAACCCATGCGAGATTTTCGTTGTGCATCTCTTGAAGAGTTTTCGGCCGCCATTACACGAGCCAATTGTCAGATGAGCACAGATGACGCATTAGATGGAATTGCAAGGCTTCCTACGCGTTGGAACAAAGTATTTGAAAAACAAGGGGACTGTTTCGCGATTATCGGAAATTTTTTTAAAAAACTGACGTGTTAATGAAAAAACTATCAGTTTATAAAATATCTTCCTGGTGGCTATAATTAGTTATATATTTTGTTCGTCAGCGTGATCGTTTTAATGAATTTGGTGTTGATTGGGCTAGCAAAGTAGGATGTCGGACACTATTAACTCAATGCAACTCGGTAAAGACCATTGTTATGCAATTGCCTACTATGTAAATTTGAGTCCTCTCAATGTAAGTGCGCTGAAGTGGATCTCCTTAACGCGCCGTGGAGATGTTGGGTTCTTGCTGTGTACGTTACATGGTGCTGAAACAATATGCTCCTAATGTGTTAGATTGTATTTTCTCGGCATTTCGGGTAGTCTTCATAGAAATCCTTAGCTACTCACGGTAGAGTTTGTTATAGTTGTAGCGAGTATGATTTTCTTATCATTGATTTCCTCTAGTGAAAGTCACTGTGCGGCTGAACTCTAGTATACATTGATTTTTGTTTCGGTGTCAGTTTACAGGCTTTTCTTTTTCTTTTTTGCAAGACGTGTGAGACTTTTTATTATGAGCTGAATCAGGCTATGGAAACTACACTCTAATTCGTTTCACGCTAATTCAGCGAAAACTAGTTACAAAAACATAATATCAGAAATAGTATATCATCAAGGCTATTCATTGACCCCACAAAATATATCGACTGAACTGATAAGTACTCTCCTCAGGGAAATATAATTTTGTGTCAGTGGGAATTAACCCTTTCTGTGGAAAAGATATGAGGCCCGGAGCTGAATGTTAGGTAGGTCTGCTTTTGGATGAAATAGGATTGAGTTTTGTTTTATTACGTTTTTTTTCCGGCTCATTGCTGTTCTCTTTTTAGCTTCTACTACTTTCATTTTCACCTTTTATCTTGTCTCATGAACTTCTTTCAACTCAGTGTTTCTCTGCGTAGGGTGTGGGGACACATCTAACGCAGAAATACGGGTTTCCTTCATTCCCAATCAAATGGGGCCTTCCTTCTCTTGGGTACACTTTTGTTTTGGTGATGGTGGCTTGAACTAACTTATCTAATCTGATTAATACTAAAATGTTAGCGTTCAGTTATCGTGTGTTGGAGCGAGGAAATACGCCGTACGGTTCATTTCCTTATTTAGACGCCCAAGTGCGTCCCTTCGTTATTTTTATTCCGTTCCTCATTTAGCTTCCGTTGTACGTCATGCAATAATTGCTACATTACTTTATTTTCATTTAGTCGGTGCACTATGAAGCACAATTATTGCCATATTGTTCTACTTCTCGCTAAACCTGCTCAATGAGCTACTCAGTTATTGCTATATTGTTCTTATCCTCATCAAGCTGGCACATAACACCGCACAGTTTTTGCTATATTATTCTATTCCTCACTAAGCCGGCGCGGCACGCCACGCAGTTGCGAGTGTGCTGCGTCAGAAGCGCCATCACGCACTTGACCAGAGGATGCCACCACCTACTCGTCGACTGATATCGTTGTGACGCCCGACACTAAATGCTTACTTACCTCATGCGCCTAATGCGTCGGTTTCTTCAAATACTCTATCATGTTGTTCATATGCTGCAGAATAGAGTAGACTAATTTAAAAAACCGCGCGTCCTTCATCTTATGGGGGACTGGCGTTTCTTTAGATTGAGATTTCTCGAATGTTTTATGTAGGGAGTAACTCAGTCGTGTCTGTCCTGTCCTCGTCTGCTAACTTTACGGATCTGGCGTTTAAAAAAGATAATACTATCTCCTATTATAGAATTTCTGAGATTTGCTGTCAAGGAACATTGCACATTTCATGCTCAACTCAGTTTTATTTTTAATGTTTTTTTTCATTCATGGTCACTATTCTTTTATTTCATAGATACGTGACGGTTGACGAGATATAAATGTTTCAGACGGTTTTTCCTCAAAGTTGAACTCAGATCAAAGCTTTGCTCTGTTCATAGCTCGTTAGCGAATACAGCGTGCTGCACGTGAAGACTAGAAGTGCTCTCTGTCCGTGGTCGGCTGGCCTGTCAAAGCTCTTGAGATTGCGATGTAATTGCCACTTGCGAAGCGCCGTTTTAAGCGCGACGCCGCCTGCGCTGGCCTAGATATATAACTTGATAAGTACTTAAATGAGCCTGGCACTGACACAGTTGTAGCTCATGTAGCTGTAACCTCTGCTATCTCACAAGCTTATTCGCGTGTAATTCCCAGCTCTCTATACGACTTGATTCAGCTCTCTCCAAAACTTGATGCTCCTCCTTAGTGACATGACTTTATCCTGGAGAGAAAAGCAATGTGCATGCGGTCGTTTTACTGTAATGAAACATGGCGTTTTATGATATATCCACGGCTACCTTCACTAAAAGTGATCTACGGTTGTTATACGACGTTTCTTGTGTGCTTGGCTTTAAAATGATGTCTTTCATATTAATGATGTAATGCCATTTTCTGGTTTCTTCCATTCTATTGTTGGTGTAAATTTCACGTCATAAACTTCGATGCGTTTCCTCTGATGTTCAAGTATTTTTTCAAATGATGAACTCAATAGCTGTTGTATTCATTTTTGTATGAAAACTAAAGCCGTAGTTTGATATCTTTACACACGGCTATGGTGAACGCATTATCTGTTTATACTTTGTAAAAGAGCTGCGCACTCAATATTGCACCTGGCAGTAAAGATATAAATGTAAAAACGCCACGCTACGTTATTCTATGGGAATGGAAAATTGAACCTGCAAATATTCATTACAGATTTACCTTTGCTTGGAGTCAGTGAGATGTACTATTTTTGCATGCTTGCTAAGCTTATTTCAGAACAAGACGACGCAGGCAGATTCTGTACGTTAACGTGGAATGATGGAGTTGTGTGCTCTAACCCCTAGAAGAATTCGGGAAGAAGAGCTTTCCGTGCGTGGGAAGGCGGATTCTGTACGGTGATGCAGAATGACGGTGTTGCGTGCAGAATAATTCGGGAGGAAGAGAAGCGTTTCGCGCGTCAGGATCGGTACCGACGCGAGTGCGGGGACGCTGGTGTGTTCTGCGGTGCCGTTATGAGGTGGTCGCTCCGGTGCGTGCCTTCATGGGACACGGCATTTGTGTGCCGACTGTCGGCACAAAGTTGCGTGCTGCGCCGTCTTGTCTCGCTATCATCTCACTGGTGGCAGCTCCTAAAGCGTTTGTAGCTGGGATTTTTCCCTGCGTGCTCATTTTATTATGAACACTTCGGGTCGCTATTAATTAAAAAAAACTGCTCATTGAAGTGTTTTTCTGGTGATTTGTATGTACAAAGAATAACTTTTGTTGCAGTACGAGTTTAATTCTCTAATTGAAGGTGCTGTACCAATTTAACTTGTAATGTGGGATTCTGAATTTGTGTTTCCTTCAAGGCTTATTGAACTTTCGTTCTAATCAATTTTCTTGAAATGAGGTCTGCAGTATAGGTGCGTTACAATTTAGTTCTTCCCTCAAAAGCTTATGGCTATGGGAATTCGCTTTCGTAGCTAAGGGAGATTAGTGCTCCCAGGGGGAAAATGTGTGAGGGCCCGAACTGAGAGTTAGGTAGGCCTTCTTTTTGTTGATGATATAAAATGCTTTTTGTTATATTAAGGACCATCTTTTTTCCGGTTCACTGCTGTCCTGTTTTTCTGCACCTACTACTTTCTTCTTCATCTTTCATCTTGTTTCATGAACTTCTTTCTCAACTTACTGTTTTTATGCTCTTTCTGCATAGATTCTGCATTCCCTTATCTCCATACTAAATGGTGCCTTCCTCCTTCCTCTCTTCGATACGCTTTTTTTTTTAGCGCTTAGGGAGGTTTAAACTAACAAATAATCAAATATAATCTAATCTCCTAATTTCAAACTATATGGTGCTTTCCTCCTTTCTCTCTTTGAAATGCTTTTGTTGCGGTTAGGGAGGCTCAAACTAACTTATCTAAAAGAAACGAGAAATTTGAAGTGGTGCTTAGTAAGTAATGAAATACTCGAGTGCTGAAACTTTAAGCTAATTTTTACTTTTTATCAGGGCAAAGCTTTTGATGATATACAGTTTTAAAAATAAACTTATTCGATCCCGGATTTTATCGGGAAGACACCCTCAAAACTTAAAGTTCGGACTGCGTTGAGAAGATAATCGCCTCAGCACAGCTTCTTCGGCTCAGCTCAGTTTCCGATGATGAAGCTTCTCGCTCAGAAGAGCTCTCTTCCTCTGCCGAGCGGGTTCTAGATGGGCACAGCGCTCTTTAAGTTCATAATTATCACTTGTCTACCAGTAATGTTGAAAATGACGGCTTGAGCTACTTCCTTGAGCCTCACTTATGACAAATTATTTAATGTTCTAAGTATATAACGACATTAATTGAACAATTATAAATGTCTTTTGAATCTTCCGTATCCTAGTTCTCTACGTTAGATGCAGACAAAGCAAATATTTCAGTAAAATGAATTACCTTTCAGAGGCAGAAGTTTTCAATCATTTTTTTAGTCTACGTGCACACTGTCCTTTTTACAGTGTGTGACGTTTTTTAAGACAATCCAGGTACTCGTCATTCATCGTATTCATGTTTAATAAATTTCTGATATGTGACGCAAATTTGCTGCTGTGAAATACGAGTTGAGCAGCGGGAGCCGGCAAGCAAGAAAGCAACCAGTCAACTGATCATGATCACATTGGGGGATGCCCCAACTCAACGGTAATGTGAGATGTAGCATCAAAACTTGTTAAGCTATTTTAGCGTCTCTAGTGAGTGGATTCGATGCATACGTTTACTCTTGGTAGAGCGTTAATTAATGATTCAGCACTTGAAGCCTGCTCTGGATTTTTCTCACTTCATGAGAAGACAAATTCAGATTGTGTCGATACCGAAATTGGAATACATGGCCCTCCTCTGTTATGTCCGTTCCGTTACGCTTTTCTCAAGTCTTCCTACGGATGGTGATGGTAGGAGAAGTTGTATCAGACGTGAATCTCATCATTAAATTATTTTAATCAGGAGATTCATTTTATAATTAAATTAATTCCATTTTCTACAATTAAATTAAAAATCTGTTTTCGGAACACTCTCGATCTCCATGCATTTTCCATGAACCTTTCAGACTTTAACCTGCGCCTAATTAAAATATAAAAATTGAAAGCAGGTAACATTATTGGACTGCAAAATAGCTTTACTGTATAGTTGTCTAGTACTTGTGTTTTGATTATCCAAACTGAAATATTTCAAAGGTGCAAAACGATATTTTTGCGAAGACATTAGATGATGTTCATATCTTATGAATTTCGCGTGCGTCTACTTCTAGAAATTATGATGATGTACCTAAATGGAGGAAAATCTGACTGGCATGAACATAAAACCACGTATATTTTGTGTTACAACTTATGTCCTGAAAAAGTTTGCAATTTAGGGATATCTGCTTATGTGTAATGATTTCCCTTTACGTTTTGTTTCACGTGCATCTGAGTGTGTATTTCGTCGTATCTACCTGTTATTCTTCGTCTTATTCTATTGAATCTATCACGTCACTTATGAATCCGAACCCTTTTTTTCTCGTTTCTCATGATTGCCTGTGCTGATCTGGCTCACTGGCGACCGCGGCTTGAATGCCAATAACCGCAAATTTTGCTGATGCAACAAAAGTTCTTGATAGCGTTTCCTCGACTCTGGAACTACGCGTTTTTTGAGACGTAGTTTGTTTCTCTCCCTTCCGAATGTTATTTAGATAGCTGCTCATGAAAGAAGTATGGTCATCTCCTGTGCGTTTCCTTAACGTGATCAATTGGGGTGGTGTACTTCGTTCCATTCGATTGAAAGCGTAAGGCCGTTATTTCCAACTCGACTCAAATATGTACATTTGGTCCTCGTTCTAAGAATCTCAGCTCGATTTTTTAAACAAGTTAAATTTACTCAAGAAATTCGTGAAATTATGATTTGCTATTATTTTGAGTGTCCAGAAACTCGTGTCAAACCGAACATGATGCTTCCTAAGCTTTGTGTAGGTCTTCCGCTGTTTCATCTCATCTGTTAATTTTTCTGAGTTGCGTGTCTTCCATGGCAGTAATTATGTTAGAGAGCGGATAGGGCGGTACACTTGTTTGAAATCAACTCCCTATTCACTTCGAACGATCCCTCACGTGAGCTGTGGTCTGCCTTTGCCACTCCGTGTGGCACACCATCTAACGATGCTGAAGTGGCTGTTTTCAATGTTGTTTTCAGGTTACATTTTTTTTCTGTGCTTTGCTAGCACACGAATGACGTCTGTGTAATTGTAAAAGTGCTCTATTTCAACATATCTAACCTTCAACGCTTAAAATAATTAACTTTGTTCTGCGCGTTGAGTTGAGAGCCGCCAATTTGAGAGCCATTCATGCTGCATTGCGCACTAAAATGATATTCAGTGCGCACCCCCGAGACTGTGCTCTTCCGAAGTGCGTGTGAAGAACCGCTAACAGTACTTGTAAAATGGAATTCTGCGCCTACATTGGGTATTTTCATTTCCTTTACTTTCCATGCTTGCGTTTGAATGGCCGGCTATTGCGTTGAAACGACCTTACGAGCTTTTTAAACTTGATTATCCAATTAACTTATCAGGTAACCGACTTAGAGCTGCCTGTCTTAAGCGAAGTTAAAGTAATCATAGCATCCGTTTAGTGTCCCATTTCATACTATTGGAAGGCTTGAAGCCTTTAGTGAAGTTCTTTGTAGTCAAAAAACGGAAAACTGCTGATACCAATTATTGGGGGTTAATTTAATGAGTGGTGTGATGTTTTCCAAAGTCGTGCGTGATCCGCTTATGCCTTTTGTTTTACGCGCGAGTTTCGTGTTAGGCGAAACTTGCGTTCTGTTCATTACTTTTGTTCTCGCGTAACAAAATGAAGGTGCCAAGCTTATTAACACTTTCACTGCGGCAGGTAAAACTGAAGTTTAATATTCATCTAAAATTTAAAGTGAATTGTCGCAAGCAATGTAGAAAATAGCAAAAATTACCTGGATCGCGCTTTCATTTAACTTTGATTAAGTAATTATGAAAGCTGAGTTCGTGACTTCTGGTCGGTCAGCAGCGTTAAGAAAACTCCCCCAGTGACTACTGGTGGCTCACGTCGCAGTCTAAGTGTTAAATCTGTGCAACTGTCCTTATAAGTATTCAGTTACAAAGCTAACAACTTTTGGAACTGTCATAACTTTGCCTTTGATATGTAGATGAAGGGATTTTGTGATGAGTGTGTACAATTAAGGCGCGGCTAATCATATGACTTATCAAAACAGCAACATAGAAGAATCTGTAAAATGACAAAGAATAATAATACGGATACCTCGTTACAGCTCGTGAATTGCTTAGATGTGCACTTTCTTCATTTATCGGAGCCTTATTCTTGCCTATTATTTACTTGGTAATATTTATAGTTCTCTGCATCGTCGCAGCCTATTTCATTAGTTCGAGTCTGACTGAAATTCAGACCAGCTGATAGAAGTGTTTGCAGCAGCTGCTTCTTAACATTAATTGTTCCTGGCAGTGTATTATTTTTTGGGAAAAGCTACTAATTGTGTGTTGTCTTGCTTTGAGGTATTGTTTGAGAATAGTGAAGTAAGTCATAGGTATCGCGCAAATGTTTCCATTTGTCACCACTAATTGGGTCATACCAGCAATCAAGACTAAGCTCGACTGACGCTATAATAGATATATATTTCTGGCCTCCTTAGGCGTTAACGACGCTTCTTTTCCTGAAAGACGGAATCTTGTTTTGGCTGTATCAGAACAGAATTTTATTCGACGCCCCCCTGCTACATATGTGAGAAAAGAAATCCTGTTGCGACATGTGGCCTTTCTTCGTTCTTGCCAGCATGTGTCAATAAGTGATTGACTTCTGGTGAGTGAGGTGCATGCCACAGAGAATTTTGTGGGAAGTTCGTCGTATTTACTGAAGGTGTCGGCTACGCTCGTTGCTGACATACCTTGTTGATTCATTTCCGGAGTTCCGTGCGGTTATTCTCACCTGAATAACTGGATTTATTTTCGCGGTTCCTAACTGCGGATTGGTAAGATAAATTACGCTTTTGTTGTATCGGTTGCAGTTTTCGTTTTGTTTTTGCCGTTTAATCATGGATAATTTTTGAAAACGATTCTACTTACTTTTTATGAGTGCACACACATCTACCACAGCGTACTTAACAAATTAGGAATTGTCTGCTGTGCTTTTTTTCGGTGTTTTTCCTTTGGATTGGAGATATACATTTTCAGTGGTTATATTCAGGATCTAAATTATGTGAGCTAATTGTTTAGGCGTGGGATCTACAACGTCGACGCTCCGGTGCTCTTATTAAGCCAATGTTTATCCCCCATTTGTACGAACATATTCTTCTAACGTACGAGAAACATGTTTTATCAGTGCTACTACTAGAACATATTAATGTTGGTTCAGTCTAAGCTTACTCCCCTTGAAAGCAGTTCTCAAACGTCACTTGTATTTATTTAACCGATAAATATTAATCTATTTCGAACAGATTTGATAAAAAATTTCAGTTTAGGACTAACCTGCGTCATATAAAAAAATGTTCGAGAAGATGATTTAGTGATTTGAAAATTTGAAAAATACAGATATTTTTACTGTTAGAAACTTTTAATACTTGTTACCATATCTTAAAGCTAAGCCGGTTTACCATGGATGAGCTGTTCGATTACTCTATGGATTTTAGTGAGCTGTCATATATCAATATTGAGTGTCCCTGCAGGTAAAAAAAATTCGAAACTCAGAAGCCTTGTGAGGATACGGTAAACCCGAACACTGATAATGTATTTACTGCATTTCAAAACTCTATCTTAAAAATATTCACTTATGAAAAGGAATTTCTGGTTCGTGTTGTCCATTTTCGCTACAGTACATTCCTAAAATTTTATCAACACTTTTATAATATTCATGTTGGTGTAACCGACAACGTTACTGAGTTGTTCTTGAAAAATTCAATGAGCAAATATTCATTGATGTTCACTCTTCAGTCACGTCTCAAACATAAGGAATTTTTTTAGATTGTGATTGCGCATCAATTATTTTTTCGTTTATCAAGTCAAGAACATGGGCGGCTTCACTTTATGCGTAGTTATAACAAATTTATCACCAGGGCGTAAATGTGCTTTTCGCAAAAACGCCGAGACTCACTTCTGATTTTTCTTGCAAGCAAGTGCAGTTTAGTATTTATTGACATGTGCCCCCTCAGGGGGATACAAATATTGTATCTATGGGAATTAGCCCTCCCAGGGGGACAATGTGAGGGCCCGAGCTGAGAGTTAGGTAGGCCTTCTTTTTGTTGAAATATGTTTTTGTTATGTTAAGAACCATCTTTTTTCGGTGCTCTGCTATCCTTTTTTTTCAGCACCTACTACTTTCTTCTTCAACTTTGATCTTGTTTCATGAACTTCTTTTTTATCTTACTGTTTCTATGCCCTTTCTGCATAGATTCCACGTTCCCTTAACTCCATACTAAATAGTGCCTTCTTCCTTCCTCTCTTTGGATCGCCTTTGTTGCGGATAGGGAGGCTTAAACTATCTAATAATCTAATCTAATTTATTGACATGTGCTTGATAATTTCAAATGATATTAGAGTCTTAGAGCTTTGGACTTGGCGTCCATACTGGGCCTGGGCTACACTGTGATATCTTGATTAAGACTTCGTATTCGTCATGCTACCGAGAATATAAAAACGTTCACCGTTTTTATTGGGAATACACAAATCTGACAGTGAAGGCGTTGTTGTTACGGGAATGCAATTTTTTATTATCATTTCTCGTATGAATGTTTCAGACTACACAATGTTAATTTTGTCCCTAGAATATTCACATCACGACATTGGGTAGCTGTGAGATGCGTAGCTGGCGTGCTGTTTGACGTTTCGATTCTTTGATCCTCTACTGCTCAGTAGAGGATCAAAGATAGACAACTCAAGTGTTCTATTGTTTTCTGGGTGTCTAGTCAGTTCGTCGTAGAAGTGTTGTGGCTCTAACAGAGGCAATCTATTCCCATATCTGTAAAAGCAAATTCCCAGAATTAATTTACCTTATACAGCATCGCATTTGTGATAGAGATGATTCCACCTGAGCACATCCCAGTTCAGGAAACGCAGGCGTGTTTGGTTGCAGTGCTCATTGGTGGGCGTACCAGAGGTTGGATGCAACTCAGGTATCATTGAAACGTTAGGGGAGCTCATCTGCTCCCAACACTCCCTGGCCACTGTCCTTACATGGTCACGAGGTTGTAATCGATGATACATTTGCGCTTCAGAACATACCGCCACCCAGTCCCTCGGCTGTCAAGTCGTATCATCAGGTGACTGTGCGTGCCGTCGTAGCGAGAAATGGTAACATTGTGGTTTCACCAGATGATTTCGCCCCCACTTGAGCGTCATTACGTTCATTGGCCTGAACGAATTCAAAGGTTCCCGCTTGTTCATCGATTTGTTTGAGATGCGACTAAATGTGAGTGAGCCTTCATCCCTTTTCATGAAAGATTGCCCTGTCTGCATCAACTATGCTTCTCTATGAACTATAATTTTTACTCGAACTGTCCTAGTTTGTAGGTCGCTGTGTCACCCAGTTAAGAAGAAACAATAGTTTACTAATTTTTACTTGTATATGTATATCTTAAAACCTATTTTTTAGGCTTGAAGGTAGAATTTATTTTTACATTCTCCAGAAAATTTTTATGTGAGTTGGAACCAACTCTACGAAAATTTTGTTGGAATTTAAAATTTTACGCCAGATTGTAGTGCCTTAGTTTTTACGAGACACACGTTGGTAACCTGATGAAAGCGTCGGAGTGAACACCGCTTTATCTGTTTGGTCAGGTTGCTGATGAAAATGACAGCTTGAAATATTGTTCGTCGAATGGATATTTATGACAGATCGTATCGGCGATACAGAGTGTGAGAATTTTCAATTTTGTCCTATGTTATGTGGAATTTTATCCTGAGGATAATTTCGTTATATCTCCCCAATTCATTCCAGGTCAGTGATCTTATTAACCCATATCTTCTTATTATACTTGCATAGACGGTAATAAACAAGCCGATGAGGTGATCTGAGTTTTATGAGATTTTAGGAAGGAATTTGGCCTAGTTGTTATCATGTGTGGGAAGACAAACCGAAGGAAGTATCAATATATACTATTGTTTAAAGGTTCTCACAAAATTGAAACATTGAGGTTAAAAGCGTAGGCTTGTTTAATTTGTTTGCCTTTTTTGAGTAAACGTTGGTTTAAAATAGCGCCGAATTTAGTTAAACACGACCCAGTTATCCCTGAGTATTTTTACTGTTATTCATGCACAAACCATGAGACAAAATAGCCTAGGTGACTGACCTGGGGTATAAAGCTAAAACGCCTTTGTTTTTCAACATGGTTTTAATACGACGAAACGTTGAGATGACTGAAATGTCAACATAAGTTATTCAGGGTGCCAACAAAAAATTATCCGTTGGTTTTAATTCTTAATGTTACATTTCTATGATACTATACAACTGTTTAAGTCCGAAATACTTATTTAGCGTTTATCGTTTCAAAATGAAATTTAATAAACACGATTGAATAATATTGTACCATAGATACTTTATCAGTGGATACATTTTTAGTCACAGCCTATACAATGACGAGGCATCTCTCGTATTTTGGCGGTGATTTACTTACAAATTTTGATGCAGTGGGACTTACTGAAACTTTTATTTTGAAACCACTTGTAGTAATACGTCAACAAAGTCAGTGTTAGCGCCTTGATATACCTTTACTCTCTGGTAAAAGTTAATGTTCAAGCAACTGTGTTTTGATATTTCCTTACTAACTTGATAAGTTGAGAACTCAAGACGACAGAACTCTACGAGCCGCTCGTGATGTTGATATTCATGCTTAAGGAAAGAAGGCTAAATAATCGATTGTTTACAGTTGTCATAGATACGGTCGTGTTCCCGTGTCCCGAGAAAAATTGTAAGCTTCACATTCAGAAACGGCTGCTCTGATGCCTTTGTCATCGAGCTAAATTGAATTGAGTTTGATGAGAAAAGGTAAAAGAAGAGCGGTAAAAAATGAACGTTGAACATTTTTCCTTGATGGCACGTTTGAAGGACTTGTTGTCTTCGGTGAAAGATTTTGCACTGACGCTCTGTTATTTTCTGATTGAATCAGATTTGCTGAGCCTTGACTCTTTTAGAATGAAGATCAATACAAAGAGGAAAAATTGAACAACGACAAGAACATTGCCACCCCCTCAGGGAGAAGATTGAGGCCCCAACCTGAAGGTTAAATAGACCTTGTTTTTGTTTAAAAGAAATAGCTTTTTTTTTTTACTAAAGGATTACTTTTTTCGATTCAGTTTTCATTTTTTCAGTACTAATCACTTTATTCCGTATCTTTAATCTTGCTTCAAATTTTTTTAAATGTTGCGCTATCTATGAGCAAGTGTGGGAAAACACCTTATGCATAGATTCCTGTTCCATTAATGTCATACTAAATGGTGCCTTCTTTCTTTTCTTGGGAACACATTTTAAATGGTTAGGGACACTTAAATTAACTATTCTATTTATTCGTTACTACAAAGAGCCGCACAGTTCTAAGAATCTGCAAACTCCAACTGGAATTGAGGTTTACGTAAGATGTAGAAAACATGCCTGCAATAATTTGTCTTCAAACACGTATTAAAAACCTTGAATAATTTATTATAAACGTGTTTAAAAAATGTATATTTCTGCCAGACATATTGATAAAGGCTGTGTTTCTGTAGAATTCAATATATGCTTGAGAATTATTCACTGCACGCGTTGATATTTCATTCCTGTATTTGCAATCTTATTTTTACTGCGTCTGAACGTAAACAGTAAATATTCTACTTCAATTTTTTGCAGGTTTCGAGACCCTTTTCTTGTTCAGTGTGCGTACGAGTGGGATAACTGGACAAATAAATCTTGTAGGCAGTAGTTTCTGTGAGCAAGCGCTCTGCAAGAAAGATTTTTTTCAGTATACTGGCTAAAAATAAAAATTATTAATCGCATTTATTGAGTCGGTAAATTAAACCATGTTTTCTTTCATTGGGAGTTGCCTTAACAGTTTCGTTGTGTACATTTTCGACGGTGAGAAATGAGCCTCTGAGGGCTTCCGCTTCATGATTTTTCTAAGAATTGAAAAATTGCACCTTGGAATGACCTAATTGAGCTTTTGTGCTAGGGAACACTCGTTCTGAGTTTAATTATCCCTTATTTTGTCATTTTTATCCCAAGCGATTGAAACTCTATTTGTTATTTGCGTCATAATTTTCTAATTTCGATACTGTGTTGCTGAAAACAACACCGCATGAAGGTGAATTGTCTGAGTTCTCGCTTTTGTCGTCAAGTGCGAATTTTCAAGTGACTGGCAAAATCAAGTCTTCTTCAGCTCAAATTGCATTCGGCAATTCTTAGAATTGACCTAGGAAATGTCGAAGTTATAAGAATCGTTATTGTTCGGGAGAAAATAATGCTGATGGTTTGTGTGTAGTTTTGTAATGTATTTCATTTTATGTGCAGGTGGTGCGGGCGCGTTGCCATGGCCGGCGGACAACACGTTGCCGTCCGGCTCTGACTCCGGCGGGGGTGCGGGGCTCCCTCCTCCACCCCCCGTTCCTAACCCCCCGCATTTTAGCTCGTCTCCATCTTCGCGTTTTAGCGATGCTTCATTTCAATCTTCGCATTCCTCGCTTTCGAGGAATGAACTCCCTGAGGGCTTTACGAATGTCAAGCTCGCTGAGCAGCTATCTGTGATAAATAACTCATTACCATTCTATTCATCCCCTCATTTCGTACTTTCATTGAACTCGTCAGTAGAATTGAATTCGTCTCAGAAAACTAGGGTTCTGCCGAGCTCATCGTATGTAGGGACAAGGAGTTCGGTTTCTCCTCAATTTAAGCCAAATAACTCGTTATCTTTATCAAGTTCTTTAATATCTTCACCAGTGCCTGAAATACATTTCACTACATCTATACCCAACATTACGTTATCACCTTCTACCATATCTCACAATACGAGATCACCTCCTCACAATACGATATCACACCCACACAACTCATCGACTTCGACCCAGACGTACGCGCCTTCGGTGCCGTCTTCGTTGTCGCCTTCATTGCTGGAGAAAGAATCATTACCTGAGACAGCGAATCGTACATCACCATTGCCAAGTAGCTCGTCACCGTCAGACTCTGCACCGCGCTCGCAACAACCACCATCGCCCCACGAGGAGTTCAAGGAGCACTCCATCTTCACCCCAATGGTGGTGCACGGGCGCACCAAGCGGCACATCCCAGACTCCACCTGGCATGCGGAGGTGCGTAACTTCCGCTTCATTGAAGCGCTACGAGCTGAGCCCGTATCTTGAACCAACACACTTACTTATACGTCATGCCGAGGGTCCGCAGTGTATTGTTCTTTGAGGCTATGTCACATAGCACAGCTGTTTGAAATCCCGGTAATCAGACTAGCATAACAAAGATTGTAATGTAAATTCGTTCAGTGTGAAAGGTGCTGCGGAAAAGTTTTTCTTGCTTCCTATGTCTGCAGAACTGGCATATGTTATCACGAGCATGCTTCAATCTTATGTATACTTTCGTAGTTCTCTTCTGTGGAAATGATAAAATAATCGAAAAATGCATACGGTAATGTGACAGAGTACGAAACGAAGTAGGTAGAAGGAATAGGAAATGTCTTTTTGTGCCTTATTTTTGTATTTTTGCTCATAGAAATCATGAATGTACCCTATGTTTCAAACTTGAAGCACGATGTAATCAGAAAAAAAACAAGAAATTATTTTTGTGTGTATTGAAGCACGATGTAATCAGAAAAAAACAAGAAATTATTTTTGTGTGTATTTCTCTAACAAAAGATTTTTTCGTAACTCAGAAATGAGAAGGTGAATAAAAAATGTCAATATTATCTGTTTCCTTTAGAAAATGATTGCCCTGAGGTTTTCCAGCTAAGGCCTTTGTTGTATTGTTTTCTGTTCTATTATGTGATGAGTTTTTCATTAGTCCTGGAAACTCTCTAACCAATATTAGAAGTTCTGTCACTGGAATGATAAGTTTCTTTTCGCTATGAAAAGACCTTCGAGTTCATTCACGTTTGAAACGCATCGTTATTTAACATAATGGATAAGTTTTGACAGTTCCCAGACCTTGCTTCTAATTTCGTACTCGATATAGTTCCTTTTGGAAAGCAGGCCTTAATTGAGCAAGCTCAACGAAGACTGAAAACGAACTTCTGATATTGACAGCATTGCTCATTTTTTGTAATTAAGTTTGCGGTCGTGCCTGGCACTTACCAAGTTGACTGCAACGAGTTTGCGAGTCGCTTCATCTTAATATCAGCTGAACAAACTTCTGGCGCATTTTTTGCGGTGATTCTTTCTTCGAATCTTTACCTTTAAGTGCTTACTGCAGCCTTGAGCGACGACGTCGTCGTCTTGGTGCAATGCTAATCTGTATTTACTATCCTGATCTTGATTTTTTTCACTGTGCATCTTTGCTTTGACATTTCTTGATTTTTTTTTCACTGTGCATCTTTGCTTTGACATTGAGTGTCGATGGTTCGTGATTATGATGAGTGATTCATATCCACGTAAGAACTTGTTTTTCAATGTTAATTAGGCTCACTTCCCTGTCAGGTGCGCTGAAGAAGAGTCTTTTCTTTATCTTACAGACTTACTGACCTTCTAGGGATAGGTCGGATTTCTGAACTACTTACTCTTAGCGAAGTACGCTAAGAGTCTGTGCTATCAACCTGCCCATTGAGACTTAGCAACACCCATTTATTCCTTGAGCTATCTTGAACAGATGGGTAGCAATGACTGTGATTATTTTCTATATAGATGCTAATTTATTAGTTAGATAGGCCTGATATTTAATTTTCCCTGTCTTCTTCTGGAGATATGGCTGGCATGTCATTTCGACGAACTGCTGCTCGAGCATTGTCTGTTCCTTGCATTCTTCACGTTCCTTTTTTCTGTGCCAGATTGTACATTTTTATCTAAGCGCAGCTTTCGGGGTGACGGCGTCCCTAGCCTTCATTATGATTGTAATAATATCGGTAATTTGATTGGTTACATTTTTCATCGACTCCTTTCACTGCGATGAATTTTTGATGTGTATTCAAGTTAGCTTAGTTTGATTCTTTCAAGTTCTTTGCCTTACGAGAGGGAAAATATTCCCGTAGCGTACAAGGGTGATTTATTAAACCATTTTTTCTCTTCATTGATGACTTCAGCAAACGAGTAGATGATTTCGCGAGGAAATTTTTTTTAAATGTAAACATCTTTAGATGTAGTTTTGAATCTGTTGTAAATTTGGGACATGGAGAATCAAAACTTTCTAACTGTGATGTTTGATTTTCAGTCTCGAGAGCACCACCATGACATCACACTGGGGCTCATCATAGACAACGAGAACGTATTAGTCGACTTGCAGCTGAACAGGTAGCGGCCCGAGCTCGGCTGGCCATATTCTAGCCTTCCGTGTCTCGTCAGGATTACTGGACCATGCACGACTTGGCCTGTAATAAGATACAATATTTTTGTCCTGGATTATACCAGACTATAAACATGACTTACAGTAGTAGTAGGTACGTGGATATAGCAAATTCAATGGCAAATCCTGTTGTTTTGAGGATTGCTGATCTTGACAAGACCGGTCGTTATTTTTTTTATTTCTGTTGACATTTGACATTTAACCCTGTTTCAGTCATTTTTCTGTGGTGTTAAGTAGTGAAACTCTAACACCTATGCGGCTTTTGTGCTAGGTATCGCAATTTCTGTTTCATCGTCGGTTGCGAAACTTAGCATCAGTTCAAGTGAAGATGTCGAAGAATAAGGACTTCTCCTGCAAATGTAGTTAAGGTTTTTTCCCACTCCTGCTTGCAGCAGCAACTTCAAGTTGCGTGGAGATGAAATTCCTGTATTGTATTCAGTATACGTTTTGTGAGAACTACATTCTGAAATATTCTCCTCTGATATATTTTACTTGAAGTGTAAAATTACTGACGAATCGCGAATCTCCTCCTGAAGTAACTTAGCAGAAATCGAGTACGATCGTGTTTTAAGGGAATATGAGATGAGCATCGTCTTGGGATTTATTTCTATGAACAAAATCCTTCGCCTGGACTGAGTACAATAAATAGTAAATACATGCTGGCAGAAATTTGAAACAATGTCGGACCTTATTTTAGTGTCAGGTGAGATCGGACGTTGAGCATAGAAATACCTATTTCGTTTGCTTTTTTTTTAATTATCCGCCATATGCCAATGCAGTGATATCACATTGTTATCTTTTGACTTATAAATAAGTCAAATAATACCTATGAATTACTTCTCAGGTAAGTTAAAGGTATTGGTTGGATAAATTTAGCATTTGGAAATCAAATTTGAAATGAACGTTTTGTTGTAGGGTTATAAGGTTCTAATTAACAGGGTTATAAGGTTTTAATAAACCAGTGCAATTACTTCGCAATGATTCAATAGTATTTTTTGTTATTATAAATTTTAAAAAGTATTAGCTAGGGTTTCATTCAAAAGCTGCAAATCTGTATCATCGTTTAAATTTCACTGATATTCTCAACATCAGGATGAACTGAAAATGTGAAATAGAACTCTTGGGTGTGGGTTTTAGTTTGGATGTAATTTCACTTCATTGTCGTCGAAACATCTTGACATGAGATTATAGCTTAATTTTAGTTAGTATTTTTCTGTTTTATCTTCTTCCCTCTACTTTTTTCATTTTGATTTTTGTGAGATAAACAATTTATATGTTTTTCAAATTAAATTTGACCTTTGGTTCTTATCAGTTTGATACGTTCCAATAAGGTTAAACCCTGTGATTACACAGCCTTTAGAGACCACAGTTTTATTTTATTCTGTCGTTTCCAGTTTATATGTAATTTGTGATGCTGGGTTCAATTTTTCAAAAATAATTTCTTAATCTCATTGCTACTCCTTTAGCCGTTGATCGAATTACGTGGAATCCCCATATTAGAAATTTGCAGCTGTTGAACAAGTTTTCAATGACATTTTGCAGTCAGTTTACTGTCAAAAATTACAATAGATGTGCTGCTTCTAATTTTATATCGTTTCCTTTATGCGATTCTATTTCTCTTGTAGTTGCCTACGCGTGTTCTCACCGTCTCTTACGTGCCTTTGCAGAGAGCTGCTCTCGCACGGGTACTTTGAGAAGCAACTTCTGCGCAACGGTTCGCACGTCATTCGGCGACCTAAGGGCCAGGTAAGACTCGCCTAAATTATGTTGATTGGGACACACGTTCCCAGTAACCGTTCCTATGTTTTGGAGATTTGCCGTATGAGAATGATTGGTATCTTAGATGTGGAAAGTTGTTCTTTTTTAGCCTATACCATAAATTAAATAAGTTTGTGCGTTGTTCTCTGCCTAAGCATATGTTTGTATGTTGTGCTATTTAGGAAGGATCAAGACGGTAAAATAAACTTTTAGATGCTCACTGTTACCAGTAGTTGAAGTGCTCGCTATTTTGGCTTACAATGTAACGGTTAAAGGCGGTAGTACTGTAGGTGTGAAACTTAATATCTAATTTTGAACATCTGAGCGCATGTCCTTCGACGTAGCGGAATTTTAGCTGTGGAGACTTTATCGCAGTATGGTCATTTTGATTTTGAAAAATGCTCATCACCATGTTGATGTCGAAAAATTTTTAAACGTTGACTCGCATGACAGTACTAATTCGTCAGCAAAAAAAAACTTGCTTGCTGATTTTAATATGGATCCTTTGTTCAAGACACAAGTGCTCCCTCGGTTTACTGTTAAATTTCCTCTGTCGTAGAATGTTTATTGCAACCACCAGTACCGCCAATTTTCACAATTTGCCAAAGTTGTTATGATTACGACATTCATATTGCAATGATACTCGAGATGCGCTGTACATGCACCTCTCCATACTCAATGTGTGTGTCATTTCAGGACGCGGGTCTGTGCCACTACCAGGGCACAATAAAGAACAAGCCAGGGTCATGGGCAGCTCTGTCTACCTGCCACGGCCTCAGGTCAGATCAAGATGCCTCATTTCCGCTTGAATGCGAGTGATGCTCTCTTATTTCTTTTTCTGTGTTTCTTGCAATCTTCCTTTGTGGGGATAATAGAGCTTGGTATTGATAAGATGTTGATAAATGCGGCTGTGGACTCCTTTTCGTCTCCAATGATGACTGTCAATTGAAAATCGTATTTCAATGAAGTTATTTCGTTAGGCGGTAAGAAAAAAAATTTATGTTCAACCATTATCTTGAGCCCTTTTTTTGGAAAGGCTCATTCATGGATAGAAAGCACAGGCAATGCATTTTTGCATGCTTGCTGTAACAGCTCGTAACATAGTTGGCCCCACATCTAAATTTGCTCCGACATACTGAAGAATTCAGGTTTGTAATGAGGTTGCTCGTTCTAAATAATATCTCTAACTCGCGAATAATGTTAATAGAGCAGTGCATTCCTAATACATTTGGAGGTATTGACTTTATTTTTTTGTTTCAGCGGAATGGTTTACGATGGGAACGAGACTCACTACGTAGAACGTCTGCCCGACTCAGAGCCTTCATTATCTAGTCCGCATTACCTTCTCAGCCACAAACATTTACTGCCGCGCAACTTATCCTGTGGTCAGATGCCTTCTGTAGCAAAGAGAAAACCTTGCAGCTAATTTACCTTACGAAGACTTTCGTCTGTTTTATAAAATTGCAGTGTGTCTGTGTTAGAGCTTAATGAAGAAATAACATAGCAGATTTGTGTGATATTTTAGTTGGTAAGTCATTATTTCATGTAGGTTGCTCGTTAGCATTTATTCTTGTTCGTTCAAATTGTCAGAAGGGAAAATTTCGTGAAAAGAATGGTGAATGAAAACCTCAGGCTGTTATTATGTAATAAGTAAGGTATCTCTTGAGATAGCATTCCTCTCATATTCAATATTCCTACCTTGGAATTTGAACGATAATCGATTTTGAATGGAACATGAGTATTTCAGTATCGTGCTCATTCGTAAATTGCGGCGTCACCAGCAAATTTATTATTTTTCGACAGGCTACAAAGGCCACAAACATCCCTCGCTGGAGCTATTTAAGGACGAAAGCTTCGCCAAAATGTTACGGGTGAGTGCATCTCTAAAATTTACATGTCGTCGTGAATTTTGAAGGTTGTTACCGCGTATTTAAATCTTTTAACTATTATCGATAGTTCGACCATTTCAATTTATGAATTCATATGCGCTCATTCATCTTGCCTGCTAGAACCTGCTTTTGTTACTTTTGAACCTGTGCCAATTGAAACCAATCTAAATTTTAATTTGCTCCATACAGTAAGATGCACTCTGAGTCAAAAACTTAATAAGGAGTGGCTGAAATAAAGATCATGGTCCAAGTTTCGATTTATTCAATCTTTAAATCTGTTTCGTAGAAATATGAAATATGCTATTTTCTTAATAAGTCCATTTCTACTGTGCAGGATTTATTATAACAGTTGTGTGTGGAACTGCATACGGAATATTTTTTTGAAAGAAAGAATATTGGTTACGTCTTTACTAGTAGTACTCTTATTGCCGATACTGATGTTTGATGATTCTGAAGTGACATGAATGCGCGAATACATTTGATCGTGACCTTTTCAGTTTATTTATTCGTGGCCAAAAACGACAGTGTTATGGCCTGAACTAAAGTTATCAAGAATAATTTAGAACATACCATTCCGTGTCCCATTCATTCACTGGGTGCTCTATTGATGTTGAACTTTATCAAATCGCCAGTACTCGCAGCGTAAAGTCTTTAAGATTTCGCAGTCACCGTCGAATGAGTAAGAATACAAGATTTTCTGAACGCTGACCGGTTGCCTCGTGTTCCAGTACAAGAGGTCGACGAGTAACCGCCTGGACGACGACGACGACAGGGCTGGAAGCGGAGGCCGCATACGTGGCCCGTACAACAGCAACTCGCTGTCCCGCTACGTCGAACTCGTGCTCGTCGCCGACCATCTCGAGTTTCAAAACCAAGGCCAGGATGTTAACAAAATACACAAGCGATTCAAAGATATTGCTAACATCGCTAACGCTGTGAGTATCTAAGTAGATAAGCAGCTATTGTTTTACTATTTTAATCGCGTGGGTTTCATATTAAATTATATATGTCATTGAGCTGGTATTGACGATACTTTGTCTCGTTTGTATTTAAGCTGTTTTTCATAATTATTCTGACCTGTATCCATCATATTGGAAAAGTTTGAGTATTATAAACCGCTCATTTCATGAGTGTGGGAAGACCGGTACATATAGAGTCAAGTATTCGAACTATACCGGTATATTTCTTGTGTCTGTGGTCATTGAAATAGAAGTGTGAATTTTTCTAGTTACCTATTATATTCTCACACCACCTTACTTATGTTCCTTTTGATTAATAATCAACTTATGTCCTTCGACGAGTGTAGCGTCTGTTGCGGACCAAAATAAGTCGCTTCTAATTAATGGTTCATGCAATTTTTTTTGGTGTAGTTGTGAAATAATCTGTTTGAATATTGTTCCCTAGATATTAAACGTTGCATACTGGAATAACTCATTGTCCTTGTTCAAGTTTATCCTATAGCATGGTTTGAGACGTGTTTGCTTTTGGTCTGTCTCATCAGGTATAGGCCGAGATATTAAACGTTATAGGTATTGTGGAATAACGATTTATCCTGATTCAAATTTTTCTTGATGTTCATTTTTTCGTGTGTCTCATCAGAAATGACGAGGAAATATAAGGGATTGCGATTTCACACGCGTAGAACTCATTCGTCATGTGACTACTAACTACTATGCAGAATTTCTCACCTGCCTATTTTTTCTGTAAGGGAAATCCGTTTGGTGTTGAATGCGATTTCTCTCTCCAGAGGAGTGTATTGTAGATTGTGCCATCCATCCGCGCTTAGCTAAATCGTTAAGATTTCGTTCACGCAAATACCTCTGAAGAAAAGGTTTCCTAAGGTTTTCAACTTCCGTGATTTTCCTGTTCAATACTGGTGAAAGTGTCAAGCTTATGTACCTATAGAATGTGACGCTCATGTGCGAATTTTTTAGTTCTGACGAGGCATCGAAGTCGCTCCCGTAAATTGAACGCCTTGTTAATGCTCTCTGTATATATTCGCATATTGCTCGGTCTTCCGAGTGACAAATAACGCACCAGTTGCTCACACTATCTAACGGTGTTCTTGCCAGTAACTGTTGTTGATGATGTTCATTGTGCAGTTGTACCAGCCGCTGAACATTTTCATTGCGCTAGTGGGAGTGGAGGTGTGGCAGGAAGAAGACCAGGTCGTCATCTCTCAAGATGGGGATCTAACGTTGACAAACTTTCTCAACTACCGGAAAGTGCGGCTCATTCCTGAACATCCCAACGATAACGCGCAGCTGCTAACGTAAGTTAATGGTGCTCTTCTCTTATACTCATATCCAAGGTCTTTATTTCGTGTATGCTCTTCAGTTCCTATTTTATTTTGTCTACTGAACCTCGACCTTTGAACTTCTCAAAATGGTAGGTTGCACCAATCTATTATCAGTAACAAGAAATGAGTTATTCCCAATTTCTGAAGGCGTTTTTCCTTAGAAGTGGCGACGCGTTACTGCTGTGAAGTTCCTCCGTTTATATTTTGACGTTTATAGAATGTAATCGAGATTTTGAACTCTGAGCTGCTGTAAGTCAATGGTCATTTTTTATTTTTCAGCGATTAAGAACTGTCAGTTTTCAGGTTTCATTATTTTTTGTCATCTGAATCTAGTTAAAGTTTTACATGACGAGCAATGTAGGAATAACTCTGTTTTACTCACCAGCTCGTTCTGTAACTAGGTAGAAACTTGCTTGTGTATTCGTGTATAAGTTACTCATCTCCAAAATGTATTCTAGTGTAGTATTTCCAGCTTATTAACGTCCATGAAAAGGCTTTGAGGGCTTCAGTTTTTGCTAAGATTTGCACAGTAATTAATATCCAGAAAAAAGTCTCTCCATCACTGCTGGGTTTTATGTCTACAAGCTTATCATCCTTACAGAGGTCAAGTGTTTGACTCCGGCGTGGTGGGCAAAGCGCTGAAGGGCCCCATCTGCACGTACCAATACAGTGGCGGGGTGAACATGGATCACAGCTCCAGCGTTGGGCTTGTCGCGACCACGGTTGCCCACGAGATGGGCCACAACTTCGGCATGGAACACGACACTGAGGAGGACTGCCAGTGTCCAGACTCCCGCTGTATCATGGCTCCGTCTTCTGGGTTAGTTTTTTTCTAGGCTTAAAATTAAAGGTACATTGTTGGTGTACGCGGATTTAGATTACGGCTCGGGTATTAAGAAAGTGAGCGAATGTTGTGGTACTGTATTTTGTAGTTTTTTGGCGTAAAACAAGTATAAATAATACCTGGTAGTTTTTGAGGACGTGCGATTCTCGGTCAGGTAGCAACAATTAATTTTGATTTTTAGAAATGCAATAACTGTACAGGGATAAATGTGTAAATTTAGACTACCTGCCTATAAATTATACACCTTCTTTAATTTGTAAAATGCCGGCGTTGTGTGCATCCTTTTATCAATAATAAAGCAGAGCAATAAGTCCTTGAAATACCTCTGACTGAAGATCTGATCGTGCTTGGAAAGATTTAGCGTTATAGGATTATTATTTCTCAACAAATTCGAACATTTTGGTGAGTGTACAAATATCTGCTGAGCAAAGAAACATGTTTCTGAGTTTTTGGTACCTAGTTTACTCTTCAAAAATTCATGCTCATACTTGGTGAATCGCTGGAATTAAACGGTGCCAGTAATTTACTATTTACATTTTCCGCACAAGTTATGAATGTTCAAGATGCTTTTTTATACGTGGTGAAGAATATATCTCAGGTTATTTTCTTTCGTGGGTTTCCGTCACTCTGCACGTTCCAAATATGTTGCTGAGCCACAGTCGTGTAATTCTCATCTTTAGAAGTCAGAGCTAGATACATGTAATCTAAACGTCTAACACGACTTAGTTGGACAATCTTTAATACACCGAAAGTCCCACCAGTAGCACGCTCAACTTCATTCTTCCATGTACTCTCCAGATCTCGAAGTCCAAGCCACTGGTCGAGCTGCAGCCACGAGTATCTGGCGCTGTCATTCGAGCGCTCAATGGACTATTGCCTGCGTAACAAGCCGAGGACCTTGTTTGACTCGCCGGTGTGCGGTAACTCTTTCGTGGAGCCGGGAGAGCAGTGCGACTGTGGTCTCTCACAGCACTGCAACAATCCCTGTTGTGACCCGGACACCTGCCTCCTCTACGCAAACGCCACCTGCGCTACCGGACAGTGCTGTGACCTCCAGGTTATTAACTTCAGTTCTCTGCTTTTGAAATCAGAATCTGGTCTTTTTTGTATTCATGTATTGTACGATACAGTCTTATTCGGATGCTACTGATTTGATGTAGGATTTCAGATACCTCATATTGGTTGTCTGGGTGCACCAGAAAATCTCGCGGTTGATTGGGTAAGATATCAACGAGAGACGTCCATTTAGTTCTGTTCTGTACACCTCATATCGGAACGAGCAAATAAAGCCTTGTTCCCTTTGGACTTTTTCTCATTCAGTGTAATCTCTGCTACTGATGATCGGTCATTCCCTATGTTATTGAAATGAAATAATTATATTTTCATATGACAGATACCTGTTGGCCTCTAATTTTTTAAAGAAGCTCGAATGATGCCTTGACTCGTATTTATTCTTCTTCTTTTGAAAACTGTCACTGCAGAAGAAACCGCTCTGCGACATCGCAAAAGTTGGTATAGCTGGGATGAGCTAAGTCAATTTACGTGTGAGAAATAGTTTTGAACCTTAGACCTACATAATATTGATTGAATATCTCCAATATCCAATCAATCTTCGCATTTTTAACACTTTTATCAAACTATTTTGAAACCTGAGATTAGCATCTCATGTTCGACGAGCTCTATTTCTTTCCACTTCTATGTGTGCGCCTAATCATATCACGAAACAACCCTAATCATAACATAAAACTGCCTGTGTTGCAGACGTGCCGTCCTAAGGAGGCGGGTACTGAATGCAGGTCTGCACATCGCGAGTGCGACCTGCCCGAATACTGCCGCGGTGATTCTGAGTACTGCCCCGACGACGTGTTCCAAGAGGACGGGCATGAATGTCATGCTGGTAAGGCCTTCTGCCATTCTGGTATGTGTCGCTCTCATGAACAGCAATGCCAGCTTTTGTGGGGCCCCACTGGTCAGAACAGCCACGACGACTGCTACAGCCTCAATACTCAAGGCAACAACAACGGCAACTGTGGATACAACTGGGCCAATGATACGTACTCCAAGTGTTCTACTGTGTGAGTACTTGAATTTTTACCAGTATGAAGTCCTATTCCTGCTATACTATTTTACTCTATGTGGTGTGCCGATCGGTGGAAAGAATACCGCTGTTTTTACAATTTATTCAAAACTAATCTTTACTAATTATTTTACAGCAACCGCAAGTGTGGGATGATGCACTGCAAGCATTTTAACGAACGCCTCGAGTTTGGTATGGAGAGCGTGAGCAAAGTTTCGCATCGCTTCATCCAAGGCAACGAGCGGGAGATCATCCCTTGCCGAGTGGCTCAAGTCGATCTCGGTCTTGACATGGTCGACCCGGGACTGGCTCCAGATGGTGCCAAGTGCGGGTACCAGAAGGCAAGTGTTACATGTCTGACTACTCAAATTATGTGAAAACTTTCGCCATCGTTGCTACTTCTTGCTTAAGATTAAATGTTTTGTGCACCATCTGTAATTGCCACCGAATGATAATGTTTTGCTTTTTAGAAACTTTAGTGATGAAAAGCAAAGAGGGATGCTTTCAGATTGATCATAATAACTTACTGATCAATATCAATTCGTAAAAAAAATGTTAGACCTTTTCGGTTATTTTCTACTCCTATACAGACCCACAGTAATGCATAAGTCAAATCTAAATGAAAAAACACCTAATCAAGATATCACCATATAACTGTGTACACTAAATGAAAAAAAAAACACAACAAAAAGCACCACGCTAGTTACAAGAAGAATCGAATATCACTGCAGAAAGTTTTATCTTGTAAAAAGAACAACGATTCCAAGATTTTGAGATTTATTTAATCCAACATAGAGAAAATAACGTTACGATTTATAACAATACTGGGAGGTCTCACTTCTCTGTATGCAAGCGGACGATGAAATGAGGTGGAAAAATGTCATCGCATTTTCACGTCTCATTCTGCGTCCGCTCTTTGTAAAAGATATATCGGTTTTAAATAATATCTTATCAGCTTTTAGCGTAGCATTCTTTTCTTTTCGTTTCTTTCTATTTGCTTTGTGCCTTTTTACTATGGGGGCATTGTTATTGATTGGATGTATTACCATTTCCATTTAATTTCTATTCGTTCGTGTAGTTCCAAAAATGGAAAATGATATGAGAGGTTAAAACATAGTTTTTTTTACGAATTTATATATTTCAGTGGGCTATTGTGATCAATCCATCAGCGTTTTCTTTGCTCTTTATTCATTGCTGCTACATAATGTCAGAGCTCATCATCGTTTTACAAAGTTTTCAAACTCTGTTCATAAATACACGTCAACAAATTAATTTTCAGGAGTGTTTTTTCAATTTCCCCATTTATTAATTGCTTATTCCTTTCTGATATTTTTGTTTCAGTAATTTCACTCACCGTGTGCTGTCAGTAAACGAATTCCCGCCGATTTGACGTCTATTTTCATCTTGACTGAGCAGATGTGCGTGAATCAAGTGTGCATGCCTGTGGCGTCGCTGCGCAAAGAAGGCTGCAACTGTCACGGTAACGGCGCTTGCAACAACCTCGGCCACTGCCACTGCGCTCTCGGCTTCGCTCCCCCTGACTGCTTGGAGCCCGGCTATGGAGGCTCCATCGACAGTGGTCCCGCTAGCAACCCGCATGGTCGGTCCTGTCAATTGGTCTACCGAAATGGTTTTTATTTTTTAGTGGTGTCGCAGTCAAAATAATTTGAATGACTGTTTTATGACGAGGTTTTTTCTTCTTATTTGTCCTCAAGGTGAACCTTTGACTAATGTTTTATGTGTTGCAAATTTTTTTTTTCGCGTTTCAGTCGTAACTATTAACGCTAACAAGATGTACCTTGCTATGTCATGTGATAATTTTTTCTTATTGCTCGGTAATGCATTCATAAAAAAATTTAGGTGTAAATTAAGTTAAACTCCCAATTTTGAAAGCTTCAACTTTTCTATTTGTTGTTGTGTTGTAGGAAAATATAGCTAATACATGCATATACTGTTTCCTTGAAGGAATTAAGCTTACATGTTAAATTGCATAACTTTTAGGATTGAAAACGTTATGTGGATTACTTACATGGGAATAACTCGGAGAATTGAGACAAAATGACTAAGGTACTTTTTCACATGTATGCTGGTGTGCGTCGCTCTTGCTGCAGCGGAAGGTTTGATTTGACTCGACTGGTATTTTCCTTTTCAGCTACGAACAAGTTCGTCGTTGGCCTATTCGTGTTCTTCTTTGCGATCATACCGCTGGTGGTGGCGTCGCTCTGCCTTGTGTACTACGTGCGCGGCAACCTCGGCCTCATAGGGCTCTGGCTAACCAAGAAGGGACTTCCTGGGTCTACCAGGTAAAAACCACCTTTATAATTTACCCTCTCGCTTGATATAAATAAATTTTGTACGTAATGCTTACGTACTTGAACTTGAATTATCAGTAGGTGATTTTTGAAGTGTCGTACTTGAAAATTTTTCTTTTTTTTCAGTTTCAGTTTTAGTCTTGTAAATTTGTTTTTGTTCTGTGTATTTTTACCATAATTCCGCATTATTTTTTTAATCAAAACTAGAACCGTTAGGGCTAACTGTGCTACGTTAATATAGGAGTGAGAGCCTCTAGTATGATATAGTAAGAAGTACAGAATGAGCAAAACGATGCAGACCAAAATTTGTGGGTGAGCCACGGCGCTAAAATTAGTAAATGCATAAAAATAGACTTCTGACATAGGGTGAGCCTTCAAGGGATTATAAATTTATTGAATGAATTTGAGATGAGAAAGAACTTGAAAATGTCAGGTATATTTGAGTATTATTATGTATCGATCTTTGATCAGACTTCCAAGCTGTGATCCCGAGACGGGTAGACGAGGCGCCGTTGGTCTTCAGCGAGGAATCTCGTCTGCCAGCACGGGAGGTATCCCATCCAGTCCCATCTCGTCTTGTGAGAGCAAAAGTAACAGTCCCTTACTTAACGGCAGTGCTACTCTAGTTTCTCCATCCGTGCCTGTAACTGGAGCGAAGGGTGATAACTCGGATGAGTTCTTCGGCAAACACCCTGGCTTCACCCTTGCTCCTGTGGATAGCAGCAGTTTGTCCAACGGAGTAGGATCTCCTGTTCACTCTGCTAATGGTGTAGCAAATGGAATCGCAAAGGCGTCCAGTGTGCCTCCACAGCCTGTACGTCAGGCTCCAGCTGCTCCGGCTAAAGTTTCCATCAGCAGACCCAGTTTGAAAGCATCGACGAACCGCGCTGTACAACCCGTTGGCCAAGCATCTTCCGTTCCTAAAACTCTTCCTCCGCCGCCTCCTCCACCCACCTCTGTCCCTCCGGTGGCAGTGGTCAATCCCCAGCGTCGTCCTCATTCTGCTGCCCCACGTCCACTATCAGTTCCGGACCATAACTCAGTTATTATTTCACGGCCCTCTACTGCAACGCCAATTACCACAACGTCTCCAGCTAATTCTAACAAGTCATCGGGTTCTACCGTATCTAGAATTACTTCATTCTTGAACAAGAAAGACAAGAGCACAGAAGAGCCCAGCGAGCAAGAAGAGAGAGACGCCAGTCGAAGTAGCACACTGCCTCGGAAGGCATCAAAAATCAACAGAGAAAGCTTGATGCAGCTGGAAATATCTGCACCAATGCAACTTCAGGCCACTAAACTGCCTGAAAATTTAGTTCCTGTTCGAGCAGCTCCTCAACCACCCACGAGCTCGAATCCGACTCAAGAAGGACCCAAATCCACGAAAGTAACTTGGGCACCTTCAGTTAATGTTTCTGAAAAGCGTAACGGTGGTAATACATCCGAAATCCAAAGGATAGGTAGCTTGAGAGAACCTTCAGTGACACTCAGGCCACCTATCCCTAAATTTGGGTCAATGAGAACTCCAAGGCCTAAGAGCCTTCCTCCTGCTCGACCATCGGATCCTCCCCCTCGTCCTCCCCTCCCCACTATTCCTTCCCCCGGTTCTGACGACCTTTATGATGATTGTGCCGAGAGCTATAACAGTCCAGCTCCGATGGCGTCTCTGGAAGAAGATACGTCCTCTCCAACTGAAAGCATTTACGCCACCATTGAAGAGGGCACATCTCCTGAAAATGCCAGTTCAGTTGAATCTAAAATTTTAGATTCTGATGGTGCTGCCGAACAAGAGCCGTTTTATGCGAACAGTTCTGCAGTAGCAGCTCCAGAAAGTTCTACTGGTAAGAAATCCATGTTTTCGTTCCTCTATGGTAAGGCAAAGAAAAAGAAGAAAGATAGCGTAGAAGAGCCACTCTATAGTAACATTGGTGGAAATGATAGAACGGAGAGCGAGAAAGAAGCGCCTTCTCCTCCAAGCCGATCGTCTTCTTTGACTCCTCCTGATCGCACCAGCTGCGGCAGTTCGGAAGACGGAGGATTACTTTCTGAAATTGTTAGCGAGTTAGTCACTCGAGAGCCGGATTTCCGAGACGCTCTCGTTAACAAGAAAAAGAATAAATCAGCGGAAGAAAAACGCTCTGCTTTTAGCATAGGCAAGAATAATGTAAGCTTAGCACCAAACAAGTTAGATTCTCTAGAAGATAGCTCATCCTTGCCGAAAGTTGATAGTACGAGCTCAAATCAAGTAAGTCGCAGCATTAGTTATCCTTGGAAGCCGCAGTCAGTATCAAAGCCTTCGTCTTTCAGTTCTAGTCACTCAGCGGGGAGCGATAACCAAAAACCCCTATCGAAACCAGGTAGTGTTTTATCGTATTTGAAACGCAGCTTACCCAGTGATCAAGAGAACACTATTGTAGAGGACACGGGGCAGAAACGCGAGGCAGCTTCGCCTGACCTGAAAAGTCCCATAACTGCTATGAGCAACACGACCATCACCACCCAAATTGTGTCGGGTGCTCCTCCGACTGTGGGGCCACAGATTACATCTGCAAATCAGAGATTAGAGTCATCATTGGAAGCAGTAAGAGTTGCATCCAAACAATTGAAGAACAACGATTCATCGAAAGTAGGAGAAACTTCCGGTAAAAGTACAACGCCTTTGTATTCCAATGTGCCGAGTAAGAATACGGCATCTACTACTGCAACAACTAAGCCATCACCTGCTTCGAATAATGTAGCGACTATTTCTGTCAAACCCTCGCCCATCAAGCAAGTAGCCGATAATGGGATACAAAGTGTTGCTGGAAAGGGTCTAGGGAAACCTACCACGAGTAAGCCCATTGTGCCGAGTGCAAGCAAACCTTCCGCTAGTCAGGTGAGTATTTCAAGTGATAATATTGTAGATAAGTCGTCAGGCAGCGTCAACTCGACGTCTAATGCTAGTATTTCCAGTTCCTCGTCCAAATCTGGTTCTGCTAAGTCTTCGCGACCAGCTTTCCCTCCAGACAAGGTTATTTTCCCGCCTGACAAGTCTTCTGTTGCCAGTACCAAAGCTTCCAAACCCGAAGGCGCAACCTCATCATCGTCGAATGTGGGCGCTTCGCGAGCGAGTGCCCGAGCTGGTAGTGCAGGAAAAGGAAAAAATGTGAATTCGAAGAGTAAAACGGGAGGAAGTAATTCGGCCTCGTTGAGTAAATCGAATGATTCAGTGAGTAAGCCTACTCGTATCCTGTCTCCGACTAGGTCTTCTGTGAGTAAGGGACCTCAAGCGTCTGACAAAGGGAATGTCTCTCAGTCTAAAAGTGCTGCCCCGAGAACGAAGTCCCCAGGAGTAGGTGGTGAAACATCTGATTCTAAGGAAGCTAAGAAATCTACTCTAAGCAGCAGCAGTACTAGCGCTGCTCGTTCGAGTGCACGCCGCCCTGCTGTCCGGAGCAACATTGCGTTTGGAGGTAAGAGTGTCGGTAGTTCTAATGTTGCGTCCCTCCAGCAAAAATTTGAAAAGGAAGCCACTGGAAGTTCTTCCGCAGAAAGCATTAAAACAGCTGTGCCTGCTAAAACATCCTCCGCCCGCAAAACTTCCGATTCCAAGCCTAGTGTGACTCCTAAACCGCGGACTTGAATGTTTTTGTATGATATTTCCTACTAGAACTTGTCCACACGTCATTTTTATGAAGAATGCTGTCAATATTTTCCATTGTCGTTGTATATTCAAGATAAATATGTGTGTTTATAATTCCATCGCTTTATTCAATCGACACATTTCAAGACTGTCATTTTCCATGACGTTTACATTTGATGTTCTGCGCGCTAACCTATTTAGCATGGTTGCCTGTAGGTGAAAAGATGTGAAGCCCAACTAATACAATTATGCCAAAAACGTTTGAACCAGTTTCAACTCCTAGCTGTTTTTACTTTAGAGACATTTGGATTTGGAACGAAGATCAATTAGAACCGTACAAATAAAAATTGTACTGTGTGCAAGCGCAATTGAGGAACTTGAAACTTGATTCATATCACAAAGCATAAGTTACTAAAAATATAGCATAATATAAAATATGATATTCTCAGAACATTCGCTTTTTTTATGTTGTTTGAACTAAAGTATCTATCGTGATGTAATAAATAAATTATGATCAAATTTTCATGATCATACTTATTTTAGTATAATGGAAATTTAACAAATTCAAGGAGGGGAAAGTGAAATCACTGAAATATTACGGTACGACTAGTTTGACTGTTTATGCTCTGAAAATTTAGGTACGTATTGAGCGTGTTATGCGTAACTTGATGAATGCAGATAAAATTTTCGTGATAGAACACAAGTTTTCATTGGACGTCATTCGTCAATAACATGAACTCTCTATCTCAGAAATTTTAAGTATCTTAGTTACTATTAGAAAATCGAGTAATGAAACAAGCATTTTTATGATTTTCAGTGCTGTAAACTTTTATTTCTTGAAAATGTTGTGCTAGTTTTTCCTGTTATCAAGAGGCCATAAGTTATTTTCTACGTGTTGAAGGGTAATTTTCGCCTGTGACGCTTCATTTCTGTCGAGCTTTTTTGTGAATACAAATTAAAGAAAAATTTTAAATTTCGCAAAAGACTAAATTATTCGTTTATGAATCTGTCGAATTATGGTTTTCTCTTGGTAGGTGCATGATAATCGTAAGTCTAATGACGCCTCGAGTTCCTATATTTTACAAACTTTTTACTCATCATCACTGGGAAATAAACGTAACATTTTATTTTCTGTGGCGCAAGCATTGCTATTTCAGTTACTGAAACTCAGAAATATTTTGAATCCTTCCATCATATTATAGGGAAATTATTGCTGTCATTGTACACCAGGGTTTTCTAACCTTCTGGTACATCTTCGAGATTTTAGTTCTGAAAATGCTTCAGCATTAATGAACTTGCAATACACATCAAATTCGTGTGGGATCTTGCAGACAAAATTCAAGAAATTTCAAAAGATCTCGAATTAACCTGGGTCTGCCTCAAAGCCAATATTGCTTGAACCGCTGGTTGTGTGAAATTTCCTAAGATATTTATCTCTCTTTTCCGTCATGCAGTTACGGTTTATTAATACGTCTCCAAACCTGGAGTAACTGACGCACAGCTGACGTGTAGAATTTATAGTTGTTTCTCAGTAAGCGGGGACTCACTAAATGCTTTCTGATTTTAAGGCATGGGGCACTCCTTGACAAGTGTGTAGAGATACAGAGATCTACTCGAGGGATGCACTGATAGTATTTGTCCTCATCAGTTTGCTTGATGAAGATCGTGCTTATTTCAGCCATTTCTACTGCCAGTGAAGCTAGAAAAGCTTGCAGCAATAGTTAGTTGTAATTTTTGTTGAGTCTCTGCCTGCCTATTTATTGTGACTTCCGTAGGAGAGACCTTACAGGATCAGACTCCTTAATGAGTTTGTTTCGATGTCCTCGCATCTGTTTCTCATCTCATCAGAAATGTTATGGCTGCTTTTTTTACTGTGACTGAAATTTTACGTCGTTGCTGTGTCACCCAAACCAAATCTTTGAGTTACGGGACCACTGCGGTATTTGCGGGAGGAGCAGTGGTTAAGCCCTCATAATAATCACTGTCTTTGCGTTATTGTAGTTGATGGAGAGGGTTGCCTAATATCCGTTTAATCCATTGAGTATTCAAACGCAAGCACTATTTACAAACGATCGTATATTATGTCGCAAAAAGATGTGTAGTTATTGAAAAATACTCTCATCGTCTCAATTTTCCCTAGAGTCGGCTCTAGAAATTGTGTCCTTTTCGAAAACTCGGATACGACTGTTCTCCCCCGGATAATGTATAAATTTTTTTACACCCTGTAACCGAGGAATAAGCATTTAACGAGCGTTACTGCCCCTATAGTGTGAAAACAGGAAACATCTCCTGCGCCTCTCAGGGGAATGTAATTTTTTTATCTACAGGAATTAGCGCTCCCAATGGGAAGATGTCTTGAAATCGAGTAGGTTTTTTGTTTTGTAAGACAATATTTTTCGGTTCATTGCTGTCCATTTTTTCAGTGCCTATTGCCTCAAATATTATAAACTTTCAATCTTGCTATTCTATACACATGGTGTGGGGCACACATTGTGCAAAAACTGTTTCCTGAAATCCATGCTAAATGGTGTCTTCTTCCTTCCTATCTTAGGAACACCTTTCCTGTAGTGAGGGAAGATTTAACTGATAACCCTATGTATAGCCGCTCAATTCCAAGCATTCTGATATTCAAATTGGATTATTTATTTTGCATAAACTCGTAGAAATAAAAGCCTGGAGGGCTCTAATAGTTCCAAGGCTGTCATTTGTACTCTGAAAGTAGTGTGGTAGTTACAAGTTGTTTAATTAACAAAGGGGTATCTAAATTTTTTCGATATTTAACCTTCGACTGGTAAAGACTTGGATTTTCATTCCTACCGGAAACTAATTTTCCCCCCAAGCAGTGCATGTTTCAAGCTTAGTCTGGCTGTAACTTGATTAATATAATATAATTTTGATTCTAAAAAAGTTTGAAGCAAGTTAAGAATCGAATGTTAAAGAAGTCAAGCTGGTAGCATGTACAGAGACGCTTTGTTTTGAGAGTCAAGTAGGCTTGCTGGCAATTCATTACGGTGAGCCATTTTCATAATGTTTCTCAACGAACGAAAATCAGTTGCTACTTCGTAGAGTTAACGCTTGCTTTGATCGATACTGTTTCAGTATTTTTTATTTCCGAGTCGCTAGGCATACTAAGATTTCAAAACTTTTGTAGATCTTTTTAGTTCAGTGTTCGAAAAACAACTATTTCCGTTAGTATTAGTGAACAAGTCTATTTAGTGCGAGTTTTTCAATTTATTTCGGTCTAGTTTTCTACCTGAAATATTCTTTCAACAAAGAGAAACTGACGAATGTAGATCGTTGAACATTCATGCAACTCTGTGGGAGTACAGTAAATTTTGGGGTTTGACCTTTTTGACAAGTGAACTTGTCTAAATTATATTTTCAGGAATTGAATAACATTGGTCATAAATTTAGCATTCTGTTGTTTGATGTTACTTCAGATCAATCTTAAACCGTTAGTAGGAGCTTACGTAATTAAATTGAAGAATAAGGAACTATTTGATAAGGCATGCTGATATAGCTTGATTTGTAGTATTCGAATTCACTGCCTGTTTTAAACTGTTACAATTTTTTGCATGAGTGACATTTAAAGAGTTTCAGCCATGCATGTAGATGTAGTTGGGTAGACAATTATTTATCTTACCAGTTTGAGGCATTTGACGAAGGTCAGAGTTGAATGTTTGGTTGCTTCGCACTTTATTGGAGTTTAGAAGCCATTGAATATGAGTGAGAATGTTTCCTGATAAATTTATATAAATATACATATTAATACTTTTGTGGAATACATTTAAAACTAATTTTAGGCCAATCGACTTTCATTGTATCGCGCAAACTTGCGTTCTAGTTCACTGGGCATTTTACCAATTTTCTAAGTAGGTGTTAATTGATCTCGAAGTTTTAGTTACCTTTGTGCAATTAGTCAAAAAGTGCAAATTAGTTGCCACTTAAACGTTCACTGTGTTGATGAAACTTCAAAATTTTCACTGTTTGTATTCAACACCGCCTTGTCTATTTAATACGAACAATTGTATCATGTGTTTTTGTTGCGGTACGATACTAATGCTGTACCAAGCAGATAATTGGCTTCTGACAACCGAACGAAGGTTAAACCAATAACTAATGGAGTTGGTTCATCGAGTCTCACTGTATCCGAGGATAACACTGCGCAGTTGTTATTCAGTTCAGAGAATATTTTACGAATTACTTGATAAGATCGCACATATGTGGATGTTGGTGTTTTTTCAATTGGGTGAATGTAATATGACAGCGGGCTTCTCTGACTTATTAGGGTCCTATCAAAAGCTAAAAAAAATTATTTAAGCTTGTTTGCCTGGTACATCCTAACAGCATGTCGGTGTCTCCAATATAACATATGTATGGGTTTCAAGCAGCTGGAATAACGCAGTTTTGAATCGTCAAACTTTTCATAATTAATGCTGACAGTTGCCGGGACTCAAAACTGCCTCATCACATAACATTTTAATGCTATACCGAGAGTTTTACATTGTTAGTTTTTGTATATTGAATAAGGTTATGTAGAAAATAAACGTTTTATAGAATTAATGCTTATAATTCCCCTATTTTATCCAAAATCATAATAGGAAAATGTTAACAAAATGTGCATCACATTGATTGTGAATAGAACACTTTGACAACGACGGTAGGTCGAGACTTGTGATTGAGGCTACAGTTACTTACGCACACTAGGTGAAGATGAGGGGAAAACGATGTCTTCCACTGTCATGGCTAGTAGTACTGTAAGTAGTAGTAACATGGGTTTGCTAGCGTAGTAGTACTGTAACGGGAATACAGTTCATATATAAAACCTTTCATCAATAAGAAATCAGTGAATTGACAAGATTGTATAAGCAATTCACAGTTATGTATGGAAAATAATGACACACATTCTCAAACATTTGTTTCTTATTTGCCGGCAATCAGCTGCTTAAAAGAACTAGTATGGATTGTACAAAGTAACTAAGTCTATCATTTATACCTATAATGTGGCACTCGTCTAATTTCTGCAGCCTTAACTCTACTATTTACAAGAGTTAAATAAAAATGCGTCGAGAATTATACTACTTAAATTTTAATGGCTCCGATGAATTTATATGGTAAAACGTACTTAGCGGAAATACATCTAAATACTTCATAATGAATTTTGGTTGATTAGAATTCTCTAAAGAATGTCTTTACTTACACCTTTGTTTTGAGCATAATTTTCGTGTGGTGGAGGCACACTTTGATCGGCTATTCGAGAATTCAGTCCTGGAGTGACCCATATCAGCACATTACGTTCACGAAGCGTTTAAAATGAGACCTAGCTGTATGCCTCATCAGGCCATAGCGACCTTCTACCATTGGTCATGTACGATCTCACGAACACAATAACTCGCCAAACACTCTGCAAAAGGTGCTACGGTAAAGCTTAAGATTTTAGCCCTAGAGTAAATTTGCTAGAAGATTCAGCCATAAAGAACGATGACTTAGGGCTAACGGTGGACTACATATGAAGAGGAGCAGCCTCGCTTATTATCCTAGAGATGTTACAGAGCTTTAAAGAGCTACCTTATCTAGCATCACAACGCCAGCTGCTGCAGACTATACTCTCAACTTAATACAGTTCGGTTCACAACAAAAAATTCCCTTAAACCAAAAACTGGACAAGTAGTAATAAATAGATTTTACCCCCGAATTTTCTACCGCGCTATTTCTAAATGTCATCATTAATTATTTACAACCAATAATGCAAATCTTATGTACACTTAGACCATACTATTAATGTAAGTGTTATCCAGAAGTTATATACATCAATATAAAACTTGTGATACATTTAAAAAATTAACCTAATATCGCCTTAAGATTACTACATAAATAGACAAAACGCGCCAAAATATAAAAGTATGAAAAAATCATGTATCGTTTAGCAAGTTGTATTATCGTTTAACGTTTCTTTTATTTACGATTATGAAGTAGAGGCATAAGTCTAGCACTTCACGAGTTGACACTAGAGCTTGAGGAGTTCTTGCGTTGCTCGAGAAATTGAAGCCTACGCTTTTGCAGAGTGTTTGACGAGGTGCTGATACTAGGTTGTGCTCTTAAAGACCTTTTAAAGACTCACTACGAGTGAGGTAGACAGTGGCCATCCATAAAGGGATGCTGGCACCAGGCAACAGGTAATCGAAGTTGGCTGCAAGTGCACACGAGAATGCTTCCTTAGAATAGTATTAATTAAACCCTGCCCTTAAAAGAGAAAAAAACGCTTGTAAATAACACAAATACTAATGGCTAAATATATCAGTACCACCCACGATAAGTTTCATGCACTGATATGCTGCAATACGGCTACGGAAAAATTTATTAAAACTAACGGTACCTGAGGATTGCATTGTCACCAAATTAGTGACAAATATCTTTCCTCTCAACTTCCAAAAACATGAATAAATCCATGAAAATGTTTCATCATGAATGAATAATATAACATTGACGAACAACAGAGAGAAGACCATAGCATTTTTGTTCAACAGCTGTCGTAACCAAACACTGTGAGAACTGGATGAAGTTATTAAGATTAGTTGAAAACCAGACTTCCTAAAGGTAATTCACGAAGCGGTGTTACAGCATTAATCCCGAATATGGGAGACATAAATCGAAAAAACGTCCACGCCGTGCAAGAAAAACTCTAATATCTAAACGCCAGTGAAGACGGGCCACAGTTAACGTCCATCAGCATGAGTCAAGATCCGATACTAAGGTCGACAGCTCTGTTCGCTGCAGAGGAGGGACGTAGCCACCCAATGAACAAGCGTAACACAGAAGAGATACAGGCGCCTCGTGGCTAGGTAAGAGTGACTACCGAGAAGGCGAGGGAGTGCAATAAAGCAGCTCATCTACACAGGCGAGGGAGCGCGTAACAAGATCAGGTAACACGAATACAACAAGGAGGTGGGACACAGCTACGGGCCGATGAGCGCAGCGCACATGTTTTTTTTGTGGGGGCTTCTTCCATGAAGCTAAGTACTGCGGCGACACTCAAATAGCACGATGTAAGGCCATCGAGGTGCTTCAATACTCAGTATTTTAAGAATGCCCTTCAAACTTTTTTCTCCCTCTCCATGTTAAGACACCACAAGTAGGATAGAACGAATGCTTAGAACACTAACTACAAGACCAGCCAGGCTCTTAAGAAGCAGTGATTGGTCGCATGCAAAACCTTAAACTAAGAGCTACATAACCCTATACCATACCCACTCCAAACAAACTTACTCTACCAACTAGCCTAAAGACCGCACTCACACTTAGCAGGGTAGTTTTGACAGTTCAAATCTGCCACTATCAAGGAAAATGAACTACAACTACATCTTAAACATAAGTAGAAGTTCAACCGTAGTTCAGGGATAATCTGGTGATACTCGCTTAATAGTAAGTCGAAGGTTGACTCTTTCCAGTTCATCATTCGCAGGGGCCGTAGGTGATGATAAAATGCCCAAGCTCTCACCACCACAGAGAACACAGTTTGTACGAAGGTAGTGAGAGGCTCCCTTTCTGCACACCATCCAACAACCACCGCCACCGCCGGAGCTCTCTCAGCTGTAGTTACTGTTTTCAGCAACACCGCCGAGTAATCTTAACAGTTTTCAAGAAGAGAGCGCTGCCCAAAGGTAGCAACGCGCAAACCACACACCTCTTGCAAAATACCGCAACACTGCACTTACTCCCATCCAAAATTTCTTCGCTTCTATGTACAAAATATAGGCTATAACTTAAAACCTAAATTCTATACAAAAGGCATCATTAGACTAAGTCACACTTTCATTCACATAGTACTTAAATTTTTCAAAACTCAAAAAGCCGAGCAGATAGAGCGATGTTTTGGCCTTGCGTGACCGAGGAGAGAAGAGAAGCTGGTAAGGGATTACACGAATATACCCTAATCTGATGACAACTCCTCACCCTTAAACATTAGTCAGATACGTCAATTAGTTTACGATAAAACTTTCAGATACAAAATTAGGATACTATGCGATTAATCCTACTGAGAATCACATCTTTACTTCGGTAATGTCTACGATGCTAGGACATTTAATAAATCGACATTATATATTTACTGCTCCGTTAGAGTAGTGAGTAGCTTTGTTGTTACTACCACTGATAAGAATACGTTTTTCAGAGCAATTTCATTTAACACTAAAGACACCGTAAATGATATCAATACAATGTAGCAGTAAAAAAGTTCCTCTCTGGAGTCGTTTCTATAATAGCAATTTTGAAGAGAAATAAATGCTATTCCAGCGAGAAATGCTTAATATTAACACTCTCATACAGTTGGGCTTAAATCTCAAATTGTACTTTATTATCAATGAAGCTGGTTGCCATAACTAGCGATTCTATTATTAGTACCATTATCATTACTACTAGAAGTAGAAGAAGACAGTCAGCAGTAGGCTACTCTTTGGTCTTACGGAAAAAGTTCGTGGTAATATCTTGAAGGATGCATACGATTATGATCATTAAAAATCGTTCCGTGGTATTGATTCGGTCCTTCATCTCACTAGCGAACTTTTGATACTTGAACGCCAAAATATTCCAAATCAAGCGCAATCAAACCAACTGCTCATACAGATTCACGCAGTCGCACCACATCCAAACTAAATTTCAACCACACAACTAAATACCCAATTAAGCACGTTACCATTAGTCTTTATCGATCTGCTTGAAATCGGTCTCTATTCTTCGCCATTCTTCGCAACTGTCCACGCAATATTATTCTGATAAGTAACAAAGGTGTAAAATTTTAAAAACAACAATGTGGCACGAAAAGAGGAAAGAGTTATTATATCAGAACATACCAAATTTTATCGCCACCGATACTTTTCAATATACATCATATTATAAGGACTGCTAAATCAAGGTCAGATGTGTCCACTTGAAACAAAATAGTAGAAGTAAAATTATTAAAAGGCACACATGTTAGCATAAGGAGTCCGTAAAGTCATTCTCAATAAGCAGGATAAACAGGAGCTAAAACCATAACTTTTGTCAACACTTTTTCCTCGCTTTTTATTACATTTTCCAAACAAAAAATTAGGCTCACTAATGTAACGATGCACCGTATTTATAGCTACAATATAATTGACATTGGGAGTATCGGCAGCAATAAAAATATTATCGCACCACAGCCACAATATTCAGAAGCCATGAGGAAGTTCTCTTTTCATACCCAAGAATCACATGAAATTTTATGATAAAAATAGGTAAAAACGGAATTTCCATATAATTTTTAAGAAATACATTGAATAATACAAATACCATTTCAAAATTCGTTGATAAATTGCGCTAAAAGCAACAGAATAATCAAGCAAAAAAAACACTGTAGGTAGCCGATTCTCTTGAGACTCGAGACTACGACGTTTGCCACTCTCATTTTGAATTATTGAGCGTGAGGAAAGGCCAATCACCAAAAAGAGATCTTGGACAAAAAGTGATGCGAAACGTTAAAAACGAAATAGATCTAGCATTGGCGGGAGAAACGTTAGTTATCCCCACCAGACACGTAACGTGAAATTAGGAGTTATCCTAAAGTGCGTAAGTTAAGAGGTATCGGTGGGGAAAATCGAAGATGAGCAGCAGAGAAATAACCCGAAGCACCAACTGCTCATACGTTAGTAATATTAAGTCAGGACTACATTCAACAGCTTCTACTAACTATATAATTGAAAGAAATATTCCATACGATTAATGATTAATGAACAATTTGTAAAACATTCTTATTAAATGACTTGTGATGAATGTGTAAAAATACATTTCATTTATACTTAATTGAAGATAAATTATTGCCACAATGACATGATCGACCAAGAAATGCAAATTGACCCATAAATTAACGAAGATATTACCTATTTAGTGTACAAAGTCAACTTATATTAGATACTGCACTTTATGACAAATTCGACATGGTTTCCTCGAAGGACACAATTAAAAAAAAGTAAAATAAATAATAGACATAAAAACCACTTTGGAATTTTCCGTAAATCAAAAAACGAGGCTACATGCTTTATTAAATATTCAATAGAATAATGTAATATACCCTTGGCAGTAAAATTAAGATCAATATCAACATGGACCAGCAAAACAAGTCTAGCTACTAAGTAAAGATGACCCGTACAAGCAGATACGATCAAACCACTTAGTAAATACAATTAAATAAATCAACATTACGGAGGGGCAGTAAAAGAATCTGAGAAGTCATGCTCAAGAAATGATCAGCACAAGGACTTTTACGCACAGTGAAATTACTCTAAATCTTGGTGGAATGCCTCCACAAGTCTATTACTGCACAAGTCGATAATTGGAGCAGTGTTCGGTCACTGCACATAGCGGAGAAGCGACGCACATCGAAAGTTGGTAATTCATAGGGTTGGGAGCAGCGGAAGCGGCACGGATCCTAAGGTAGATACCAAATCAGCCCAGAGTATGTGACGCGCATAGTATAGCACATTTATTGGGTCATCAAGGGATGATGATGAAGCGACTAAAGTTTGGCGATGCCTCGTACAAAATACACCAGAGATTCCTCAGTAATCTTTCAGCGATAGATCGACGACTACAACTTTGAGAAATTCATCAAAATTTCAATGTTAATAACCCATGTCAAAGCGCAATGACATCTTAGAAGCAGAAGTGTCACATATCAAAAATATCTTTTACAAATTGTTCGAGTGGCGCAACACTTTTCTTCTCATCGTTTGTTTTGTACCAAACGCTAGAAGTAACTAAACTCACGAATTTGTACAGCGCAGATATTCGGCATCAATTCATAGAAAGTTCAACTGACAAGTCGAAACACTTTAATATCTTCAAACTAAATTGAGTGGTAAGGGTTGAATACGAAAAATAGAACAAAATGCGTAAGAGCTCAAGGCTGCAGTTGCTCACAATGGAAGAGACTGCAGAGAAGTGGTGGTGGTGGTGATGGAGTTGGTGGCGGCCGGCGGTGGCAGAAAGACGTTGCGACGATGGCTTACCACACAGAGCTACCCCTACATAACAAGAGACAGGCATTAGCTTTGCACCGACTAATGCTGGTAACATCACTTTTCCGAACTTTTCCAAGATGAGTGCTCAAAAAACGTTTTGATGAACATTTTCATCCATGGATGTCATTCCATGATTAAAATATTTCAGCATGGGCTGTGGAAATATTCAGCAGAATAAGTATTTTTCAAACAGTAATCAATTTTCACAGATGAATGAACGAATTTAGATTTTTTAGAAACCAGTTTGGCAAGGTTTTATAACAAGATGAAGACAGATTTTCTAGGCTTCAGGCAAGATTTTTCAAAAAGAAAAAGGTCGCAATGGAATTAATTTTTTGTTGTTAAAAAATGCCCATCAATGTAAATACGCATAATTTTATTCAACCACAAAATGCTGCAAAAATGAAATGTGTATTAAGAAAGTTTCGGTACGAACATGATGCTCAACTGGAGACTTGGTTTGGTGTTACATCATTTCACGACGTTTCACAGAGAAAATGCAAGAAGCAAGTGCATGTGAACACCGTATGGACGTGACGCGAGCATGATGAATTATGTGAGGCTTTCTATCACCATGAACCTTCACCATGCCGACCACCGCAAAAATAGATTGAGACTTCATTCACGCATCTATTAAACTGAAAGTTAAACAGGGCAATTCATCTGATTGTGTTATTTCAAAAGTCCTAATGTAACAAGTTTATCAGAAAATAAAATTGATAAATTCTCAATAATTTGTCTGTAAGAATATCTCGCCTATTAAATTACAATTCAAGAATATAAAATATTGTAATTTTTTAACGATGTCATCTACCTTTGTCTAACTATTCTTATAAAAATAATATAAAATAAACAATTGAGCAGAGTTACGCGTATTCACGGTGATAGAGGTTAACTAAGATTCTGATGCTAGTAAATTTTTGATTGTTATAAGTTATTCGTACTTTACAAATACATAAAATTAAAAAGTGTTGATTAAAACATCAAAATACATATTCTTCTTATATCTTTCATTAAATAAGTTTCGAATACCAACATAATAGGCGTTGATCAAAAATTCTATTCAAACCCTTGCTTAAGTTTTGCATCTGAGTCGAATGATATATCTTTCAAATTCTCCGTAGATGATCAGAAGAGGTAGCAAAATCACAAATCATGAGGCTATGGTAAGTGCAGTTATGTCATGATTATTATAATTTTGAGTCAAAGCATGTCAGAAATTCGATTAAAAAGAAGGCAAATACTTAGATGTCCTACGGGACGATGGGTTTTCTCTTCTGTGATTCCAAAGCGCGTCAAATACAAACCTAAGAGCTGTTATGAACGTGTCAAGTGTCTCTCATTCCCGTTTGAACTTCCTTCAAATGTTTCAAGGAACTACACACCTCCAAGGACAAGAATATATTTCTGTTCATATCGTTGCAAGTGAGAATGGTTTGAAGGGTTTTTTATAAAATATGAGTAGTAGGTCATCCAATAAATTATAGGATAATTTCCCTATGCTGAGAATATTTTTCACGTCTCCTCAAAGTCTTTTGGGTAAGAATAGTATGATGCTGTAGGAATTTAATTTCTGGGGATGAAGTTATCAGCCCATTGAAACATCTCTGAAATTGATTCATTCCTCCTTTTGCAAATTTCATTCGAATGGTTATATTTTCAAACATGTGTGATTCAGTAGATGCCACTGATATCCCTATTTTTTATTTACCTCAGTTTCTTGCCCTAATAGTTAAGGGAACCATACCATATTTCGAAAAAAAAATTCTATGGCAGATACGTTTCTGAAACTTTCTACACAAATTGGAAACGTAGTTCTAAGTCTTTTTTTACCGGGGTCATTTTTTCATTTGACCCATAGAAAACGAGTTATTAGATGCCAATGATTTTATTTTTCAAAACATATCTCCTCCCTCAATTTTCAAGCTAGAGTGATGCAGTTTCTTGCATTCAATTTTACTTCTACCATTCTAAAAACGATTGGACGTAGAATTTTAGATTTCGCTTTGTTTTGAGTTATTCATTTCTTTCGTTTCTTGACGATTTTTTTGCCAAATTTTCTTCAAAAACCGTTATATAACCCAAAAACAAAAGCAAAATTTTAAGTCTAGCCGTTTTAAGAAAATATAATGTAACAGCGAATACAAAAAACCAAATTGCTCTAGACTCAAAATTGAGGGATTGTTTAAAAAAAAAGTGTTTTTTGACATCGGCGGAAATGGGTGTTTCGACAGGCAGCGTAGGTGCGCAACCCAACATTTCAACATCCCCCCTCGAAACGGTCACAGTCAAATTGAGACTTCTGAGCACTGTCGCAGTCAGATCCAGCTCCCTGCTACTGCTAGATGTTACAAAGCATGGCATTGGCTAACAGAGGCTAACTTGATGCTGTAAAAACGCCTGAGATTGGGTTGCTGGCGCGAGCTCGTCCCTTCCTCTTTGGGGTGGGGGGAGGGAGGTTTTTCTGTGGTTTTACACTCTTTTCGAGGTAACCAATTATGCCAGACATGTTTCTGAGTACTTTAATTAAAATAAAACGCAATTCTGAAAATTTTTCAATTTCCGATGGGATGGTTTCCTTAAAATTCTTGCTCTACTTCTTGTCTGGAATTGAAAGCACACAACAGTAAACTTGAAGTCCCGTGAGCATCCGAAGGATTAAACGACGATTGAGCAAGTCGCTTGATATGTGGTTTCATTGCAATGCTAATCTATAGAGAAACGCTATTGATCCTCGAGCGACAGTGAGTGCTGGTCTCGAGTGCTAGAACGGCGTCTTAAGACGTGGCGATCTCACGCGTTGTGGGCCGTTTACACTACACTGAATTATGTTTCCGGATTTTGGGACTTGATTTATTGATGCAAAAAAAAATTCACCGCATGACAAGTTAAATTAAGAACACATTTTTCATTTTCAATTCCCATTTTGTTCATCAGCGTGAAGTTTCCTCGTCAGGGCTTCAAGCACAGATCCTGTCTAGGGTCTTTCAAATAAATCCGTACAACTTCCCTTTCTAAGCTGAAATCCCAATTCGAAGTCTCCTAATCCTAACAATCCTAATTCGAGGTATAATTGTGAAATTTTTGGTATATTTAGCAGACCAGCAGAACCAGAGTTCTGTTCGATAAGATCGTTTTAAGCCATGAAACGTGTAGCAGCCGTTCTACATGTTTCAAAAGCTGTACACAGCGCAAATGATTTTTGCTGTTTGTAACTACTCCACGGCCTTTTTGATATCCTTTTCAAGGGCTACGACGCTGTTTTGGGACTTCGCATAAGTTTTGGCTTCAATTTGCGATCAAAAATAGTAATCCAACGGGTTCAAGTGAGACGAGGAAGAAGACCATAAGCCTTTTTCTTAGAAATCGCACAGCGGATCTTTTGTCAACGGTTTTGCTCATCGTGTAGGCAAAAGGCGAGTCTTATTGAAACATGAATTTATTTGAAGCCTTGAATTTTATACATAACATTTTGTTGTTTGCAAGACGTTGCAATAGGATACGGCATTCACTTTTTTGTTGCTGGCGAAGAAGTGGATAACAAAGACATCACCCTCACTCGAAACCACGCAGAGGGTCATGACGTCAGCTGGTTTGACCAAGGCCATCGGGGGTTGGAACGTCAGTGGTCGAAGAGGCAAGTCAGCGATCGTTCCGTCAGTTGCAAGCCCTATCTACTGTAGAAATCTTCTTAGCAGAAAAGAACTTGAAGGTCAATCAGTTGGTCTTCAACCAGTTCAAAACCTTCTCGCACCTCTCCAAACGAACTTCTTTCATCTTATTAGTTAGGAGACGCTTCCTACCTCGTGCATAAGAGATTAGGTCAAGTTCTCAAATTGCTTTGTGAATTGTTGTGATGCTGACGAGCCTTCATAGAATTACCATTTGCTGCACTGTAAACTAGGTGCAAATCTGTCGCTAATGGAACGGTTGCACTAGCCTCGGATTTCTTTCGAGGCCGGCTAGGAGCAAGGTTTGCAAATTTTATCTTTTCTCGGCGGGTAGATGGCTCTGCAATTTTGGCCAGATCAAAACTCTTTCAAATATCGTAAACTGTGTTTAACACGTTCACTGCGTAATGGTTCACATGTGTACCACTATGTAATTTGCTCACTTACGTACCAGTATCTATGAACATCATTTCAATTATTTCACTACCTTTATTTAAATTAGACTATTACGTAGAAGTCAAAATATCATAGTCACGCTGTGCTTTTCCCGTTTCTTAAAAAAATAAAAATGTAATTAAGCAGTAAGACGGTTTTTCAATTCTGCTACTGCCAACCTAATCAAATTGACCGTCGCAACCGCACAAACGGAGTTAAACGTGTTAAGATACAGAAAGAATTTTGCAATGAAGGCTTGGCTTCAGCCAGCGCGGTGTAGTTCTCAGATAGCTGCCCGTTTCGACTGCTCTAATGCGTAATTATTATGCAACGAACTCTAAATGTAACTGATGCATTTCAGTGGTACCAAAATTTAAAGGCATCAGAATTTTTAAAGCTTTTAAATTTGTACGGATTTATCTGAAAGACCCTGTACATCATTTCCTTAGATTAAGCTATCTCATTTTATGATGTAGGTTAAAGCTGGAGTGAAACAATTTCGACTACACATCCATTCTCTATCGTATTAACACGTTTCCTGCGAAAGGACCCACCGGTGCTCACTTGACAGATTTTCAAAATACTGCTGACCGACCTATGATCACTAACCCAATTTTTTGGGATACGTAATGCAAGTTAAGTGAAGGCACGATCCAGCCAATCTTTGCTATTTTTAAAGTTGCTTACTATAATTGACTTTAAATTTGAATTGAACATTGAACTTCAGTTCAACCCATCGCAGGAAACCTGTTAAAAATAACTATGGGAAGCTAAATTTTTTCCACACTCACTCTCAAGGTTCAGAAATGAGACAGTTTAGGCCTCCCTAGCCACAACAAAGGTGTTTTCAAGAAAGGTTAGGTAAGTACCATTTAGTGTGTGAATAAAAGGGAACCATGAGCCTATGCACAAGGTGTCCCTACACCCTGCGCACAAAAACGATAAGATTGAGAAAAGTCTATGAAGCAAGGTAAAAAGTGAAGAAGTAACAGGAGCTGAAAAAAAAACACCAGTAAACCGAAAGAAGATGGTCTGAAACAAAACAAAAAAGCTTTTCTTATTCAACAAAACGAAGGTTACATAACCTTCAGCTCGGAACCTCACATCTTGCTCTGAGATGGTCTCCAGAATCCCATTCCTCTCGTTAACGAAAGAGACCAATGGGTAATTCATTATAGAATAGTCTGCCGACAGGAGAAAGCGCAGGGTTAGCAAGCTACAATTGAAAAGTGAATAATTGAGAGTTGGTTTCCTTCGGTACTCCTAATTTCAGGACCGATGGTACGCAATCCAGGAAATTTATATTTCCTTCTTTCTGAATCGAAAGTCACTAAGAAGTTAAGAAGTTGCCCAAATCAAGATTTGGATTGGAACTTGGTTAAACGGAAATTCACCATTAAAATACCCTAGTCTCAATACACTTTTGCGGTGATTACCTTACACGACGCTTAATTGCTAACTAAATAAATCTAAGAAATACGGTTTAAAAATAAGAACTACAACTTCTACTTGCACAAAAAGCATTTACGACTTCGAGAAATATCATGCTACAAGGCTACACATGAAAAAAGCAAACTCTTAACTACAAACATGCAAACCAAATATACAAAAATAATCATCCAAGGCAATACATGCTAGTACAAAACTGAAAAGATTTTCAAGCCATGGAACAAAAGTATGAGCGAGTAGAAAGAGTGTGAGAAGGAGTGTCCAAATTACCTCAATATGTAAGCGGTAAGTTGAGAAATGTGAAGGGGTTTATGCATCAAAAAGACACAAATTTCAAAAAGAATTTTAAAAATTCTTAAATTACGCCTACGAAGTGAACGATGAAAAAAGCCGACTGGACATTAACGAGAGAAAATATTCCAGAAAATCGGATAGAATAAAGTAGGAATTTAAAAAGTGTTGCTCATAAAAAGCTCATTTCAAATTAAACTGAATGAAACAAGATCGCTCCGTTTCTTTAAAGGTAAGTGTCAAAGATAAAACACAATAAACAACTTCTGACGAGCGCAGCGCGACAATACAGGGTTCGAGAGCTATTCGAGGACATTTTTAGAATGTTCTACATTTTAGCAAAAAAAGTATACAGGGTGACAGCACTTTGTTGAACGAACTTTAACATAAGGTTAGGACCGTTGAAATAAACACTTTTTACTTAATAACCGTGTGGTCGAAAATGTTTCGTTGAAGAGTTAAAAGGACTTGATTGTGGACGCTAACTATTTTCTCGCTCGCGTGAATGCTTAGTTTGTGAATAAAACCTTAGATGGAAACTAGGGTTCTTCAACTGTTTTGAGTAGAAACCAATTCGCAAATTGAACACGACGTGAAATCATCATTGATCAATTCTTGCACACGGCGAACGTGAAATGGATGTTGACCATTATCGTGTAGCACCTCCCACAATGTAGTTTGACTTTCACGTAAAGCACATGTAGCAGAACAAGTACGTGTGGAAGGATTATTTCGAAAATGTTCCAATATTTCTTCCTCCACGTCCGGACATGATGATATTGTACGGTATCCTCCATCAGGTTGTGCTCTCCGAAATGCTTGTCTCCACACAAACTCCGGTGTATGGCTACGAATATTTTATGCGATCGAACATATCTGTCATTACGATTAGCTGCACCGTAAGCTAGGTGCAAATCTGCTGATTCAAGATGGGATACTCGCTCCATTGTCGTAATACTTCTGCAGCCGATGAAATTTTCTGTGTTAACATATGAATTGTAATCTTTGATGTAATGAACGCTGAGAAAACAAGATAAAAATAGGAAGTCTTGAAAACTCTTCCACGAAACATTTTCGACCACACGACTATTGAGAAAAAGTGTCAATTTCAACGGTCCCAACATATGTCCAAGTTTGTTCAACGAAGTGGACGTCACTCTGGTGTAATCAAATTATACAAATATCCTTGATGATACTTCTTCATCAAATTATTCTATGACATCACCTTTAGTTTCAATGGCTGCTTCTATGCGGGCTCAAAACCGTTGACCAGCTAAAATTGAGTGCTCCTTATTCCTTTCCAACATCACCTGGACAATGGCTGCTTTCAGTGAAACTCTGGGGAATGTCGATTAGTTTCCTTTTCAAAGACACTCCAAACGTATTGGTCCATAGGATTCGAGTCTGGCGAGCTTGGGGCTTCATGATCGTAAAAATTATCGAATAACCAATCTTGGGTTATTATAGCTTCGTGAAAAAGGATCAATTGTTGAATCCAGCTGAAAGACAGCCTTCCATTCAATACTTCATCTCACCAGAGCTTAACAACCATTTTTAGAACAACAATGCAGCCAGTAGCATTAATCCTAAAATTCTGCGAGAAAATGTACGGTGGCATGACATGACCTTCACTACTCACACCTCCTAAAACCACCATCACAGTAGCCGAACATTTGGAGTGCATCACCCTGAGAATTTCAGAAGGATCTGCATGTAGCCACTTGTCATTCCGTCTGTTGATTTTCTGACCCTGGTTCGAAGTTTTTTGTTCGAGAAAAACCAAAGCAGGCCATGTCCATATTTTTTTTGGCAAGTAACTGTTCCGAACGCATGAGACGGTTTTCTGGTGTCTTTGCTGATACGAAATGGCCTTCCCTCATTACATATGACTTGTATCGAACGTCTCGATAAACCATAGTTTTGATGGTCCACTCTAATATCTAGAGTTCTTAGGCAATGGGCCTCATCGACCTTCCGGTGACCTCATCGATAATGTTTTGAATATTCCGTGTAAATTCTGAAGTTCATATGGCATCACAGCGTTGAAAATGCTTTCTTTTTCTTCTTGCCATGCGGGAAACATTACCATCACATTACTCTAACCGAACCAGATGAACAAAGGGTCTGGCAACATATAAAAAGTTTTCGATTTAAAAATCGCCAGATTTTGCAGTTGAAGCAACTATGACTTCATGCCTTCTTATTTCATGGGTTAACATCTTCCTGTGAATGCGTTATGTGAATGAAAAATTAATACTATTAATGATTTGAAAGTGTAATGACCTAAAAACATGTCCTCAAATAGCCCTCGCACCCTGTAATAGATGTGCGCCGCACAAGCCTGAGTATTATAAGAAATTAAAACATGACAAAAGTGGAGGCCTTGGATTTTAACATTTGAAGCTGCACGACACATACGTCAAAAGCAGAAAAGAAACAAGCAGTTTAGCGCCGCGAGGCTCACACAGACATTCACCGAGGGAAAGGTGCCATCGCACACCCGTGGAAAAAGAGAGCAAGAAAACGACTGAATCAGACAATAGCTTTAAGCAATGCGAATAATGGCGATGAGGTAGACAATGAGGCTAAAAACCAGAATGCAATAGCGTTTGAAATGACACTTAAGTTCGCAGAATTAGTCTGAAGTAACAAAAAGACGTGATAGGTAAGGCCCCGAACAAGCTCTTAAATCAACTAGATAGTCCTCTCGACGCGATGATGCCCTTAAAATGTCAAACGCGATTGTGCGCCATTGCGTGGTAGCGCTCCAGTTATGGGATGAGACTGGCGAGAGTACGGTCACAAAAGAATAAAAACTGCGCCTACTGATGGAGGTACTACGTAGGTTGCTCTTTCCCGTTTAGGTACAAGTAAGTAAATGTGAAAACCTAAAACTAAATGAAAACAGCAGCTTGAAATCAGTCTGTTACGACGCTTAACATGCTAAAACCATGCCAAATGAAATTGGTGAAATAGGGATCTACAATTTCTGATGGTGATTATCAAGACATCAAAAAAATTATCGCTACTCAACACATAATACTATCAACTAATGACAACTTAACGATGCATGGCATCCTTACAAACGCTACACGGGCAGCAGTTGCATGAGCGAATGGGGCGCAAGAACACGCAACCACAGATGCGATAATACTAATACACAGCTGTGGTCCTTGCGTTAACGCGCAAAAAGAAATTAATGCATAATGCTGATGCTGGTGAACAATAAGAAATGAAAGAATAAGGCTTGCTCATACCTATTGGTGCGCAGATTGGGCAGAATGCACAATGCTTCTAATAGTCTGCAGAATACAAAGGATGCATAATGCAGCTTATAGCCCGCAGAATGAAAAGTATGTAAAAAGGTGCTTATGATCCGCAGAATGAAAAGGATGTGTGATGCTGCTTATGATCCACAATGAATAGAATGCATAATGCTGCCAATGATTCGCAGAATGAAAAGGAAGCATAACGCTGCTTATGGTCCGAAATCTGAACAGAAAATAAAACGCTGCCAATGATTCGCAGAATGAATTGAATGCACAACGCAGGTGTAAGGGCGCACAATGAAAAAAAGAATGGTTGCTGTTCTGTACAGAATGAGGTGAATGGCCCAAGCAAAAAAGCAGAGCTGGAGGTGGCTGGAGTTGCGGAACGCAGCTGCCACTCACTCTTGCTGGTGTGGAGGAGGTTGCTGCTGCTGGCCAGGCGCCATGGGAGTGTAGCCCGCAGCGGCGGCGGCGGCGCGGTGCTGGCTGAACGCTGCAGCTGCCGCCAGAGCGCCCGTATCGCCGCTACCTCCACCTGCGGAACCAACACATGCGTTTTAGAGTAACTTCGTGAGGTAATTGATTGAGGGAAAAAGTATTCAACGATATGGCAATAGGAATAATCAAATTATTACGATGAAAAACGTAAAAATAAAAGGATTATGACTGTAGCATTAAACAATTTCGATAACAAACATGAAAGGGTTTATTCAGTTCACTGTACAAAATGAAATAGGAAATTAGTTGAAATTGTATTTATAAACTGCCTGCAGGACGTCTGTCACGATAAATTATTATAATAATGGCGTTATGATACAAGCCACATTGAGTTACAAGCAAAAATAAAAAAATCAAATTATTTACACGAATTTATCCATCTTCAAGGTTCAACTATATCTTTTATTACGAAAATGTGTTTCCTTTCCAAAGTGGCCAAAACAACTATTCAATACTTGTCGTGCCCAACCCGGTTTAGCAATTGAAATTGTGCTCAAATTTTAGGTTTTTGTACCTAGCATGAAAGTCGATGTTCCATACATACTTGCAACGATCACGAAGACGTTAACTAGCGCACAACCAAAAAAGTGACCGGGTCCCTTAGCTCGCCAAAGCACCAGAAGTTGCAAGAGTCATTTCGAGTTCTCATCTTTGTAAGTTGCAAGTGGACCCGCCTTGCCTGAATTTTTGCACTATATCTGGTATAGCGATAAGTTCTGCACTTTGACTTTGCAACCTATACTTTTATTTTATATATTGTGACTCGCAACATCAGAGTCCCTCTGCATTAAATTTATGACCCTTAAAATAAACTATCTTTTAATTTTGAAGTCGATTCTTGACAACGTTCATGAAACGGCACATGATTTATTCATAAAATAATACTAAACGCTTGCACAAGAATTCAAATTTAGAATACACATAATCGGAATGTATTTTTAGTAATACAACGCATCATGCATCGAATCAACTTCGATATTAACTAACTAAAATTTATAACAGATAAGGGTCATGCAAATTACTCAGCTGCTTCTTTGAGCAATTTTTGCTCAATATGAGAGGAAAAGATCTAAAACAATCACGAATTTCAATAGTCGCTGAGTACTCTCGAGAAAAACAGACGATGGAACTATCAAGATGAATACCTAAAATTTTAGTTACCACTACGAAACTAATCGTCTATTCATTATTTTAACGTAACAATGTATAACTGTTTCGTAAATAAAATTAGGTGATGGAAAAAATCCTATACAATAGTTGTACGTCTTTGCAATTACCGGAAGCATGAAGCAAAATTTTCGAGTTCATAAAAAGTAAATTTGTTTCTTCTTTTTTTCACCTACGCAAACTATACTTGGGCGAATGGACTCACGTAGAAGCTTTCTTTTGGACACCAACCTGGAGTCATCAAAGCATGAGTGGGATCCATAACATTTCTGTCAATAATCACAATAACAAGAGTATTTCGCTACATTAATGAAAGCAGCGACGATGGTACAAAAACAATTTCATTATAATCGTTCAAGTAGAGCAGCTCTATATAGCTCATTAGAAACTTCTAAAACTTGCAACTCCATCTGCATCGACTTTCATGACAGGTACATTTCTTATTTTCCTTTTTTATCGTCAATTTAAATAAATCCTCATTTGATGTACAGCACCGTGACCATGAATGTCAGATATGTGTGTGTGTGTGTGCGTGTGTGTCACTGTGTGTAAGTTAGATGAAAGCTAAATAATCTCCTTCAACCACAGAAGCTGAGGTAATAGAGCATTTTTTACCTCAAAATTGTATGCAAGATATTTTAAAAATGTAGGCACTAATTCAATGAGTTTCAACTTTCTCATAAAACTCTAGAGTGAAACACCTCAATATAACTTGACAAGCACATGAAGGGTCATAGCTATCTGACGACCTAATATATGTCAGCTATGCGTTTCCCAATTCAAAGAAATCAAACAATTTCTCAAATCTATTTCCATTGTACATGGAAGGTTTAACTTCAGCAATTTTTCAATTCTAAATCGACCAAGACGTGTGTTAAAAAATATTTATTTAGTCCTGTATGCTTTCGAAGTATGTTACAGCAAAATTATTAATTCCATATAATATTTCAGATTACATAGGTTAACGTCCACTAGCAAATTTCATTATTTATGCAAGAACATAAAACAATACATTTTAAGTGACAATGTTACCAAGGTCCTTGGTTCTTTAGACGAAATGAATAGATTCGTTTACGAATAGCATGCTTCACTTCACTACTAATGCATGGACGCTACGAAACTCGACACTAAGGAACATAACTCTAGAATGAGCACACCACCTTAGTGTTAGAGGTATGCGAACATACAGTTATATTTACGTGAGAGTAAAAAAGAATATAATTTAAGTTACTTTAAATTTCAATCAATTACGAATTATGTTAAAAGTAACCGTCGACAATCGGCGTCAACAGCGCTATCACTAAAACATATAAGAATCTAGTGAACTTTACAGCTTGAGACTATCTTAATGGTTAACATACGGACTAACTTATGTGTTCAATCTAAGTTTAAATTGTACAAGTGTCGCAGTATCTTAGCATTATAAATTCTTATCCAAAACTTAGAAGGTTAACAATAAACACGAAGGTTCATGAGAGCCATTATTATTAAAAGGTACTTGTTACAAACAATAGCAGGGCTACTTGATGACATGATTCAATGATTTCAATTGTACAGTGATGAGCTTCCTTGAACAAAACCTTCATAGAAAAATAATGCAATAAGACATTCATCCCAAATTATGTCGTTTCGCTTTCCAAATTCACATCGAAACAAAACGGAGGGCAGACGGAGATGCAGTGAGACAGTCGTCGCTATTAGACGACCTCAAAGTTAACTAGCTACTACATATTGACAACTTTACGAGAACAGGCCAACACACGTAAATTTGGAGGTAGATGTCAAGCCAAACACATCAGGTGTTCCAAAGAGTCACCAGAACGATTAGTGCTTTCAACGGACAGCACAAACAGACAACAGCGATACTGGAACAAATGGTTGAAGCTTTCCTTAATAAAACTCGCAACACCTACGGAAACTAGTCAGTTAACATCGTTTACACAAAATTTGAGATGGCGTCTGGGTGACGAGACTTAAAGATACTTTAGGCTAAAATATTAACTAGGAGGTCGCGAAAATCATATCTACATGTGTATTACAGTACAAGAATAGTAATATACGCAGGTCGCTCTTAGTGGCACATGGCGTACGAATACAAAGGTACAGGAGCATGAGGTAAAATGGTCACGAGTGAAGGCTTACTAGAAAGAGCAATAACGTGACCTACACTCGACTAAAGAAAATGAATATTAGCTTCGAATTAAGCAATATTTAGCCAATAATTTATCAAGTAAAAAAACACACAGGCAAAGCGCCAAGAGTCATTCATCAAGTTTCTAATACTAACATAACGAACAAAAATTACATATAAAATTTGAGAAAGTGCTAATTGGTAGTCGCTACAATTGAAACAAATTATCATTGAGTAGTTCGAACTCTACATCCTGACCATGCAACGCCTCATCTCCGCCGACTCGATGCCAATTCTTCATGTTCATTTGAAAGAAACGACATCAAAACGAACCACTCATGCAAAATTTAAGGTTATGGCAAAAGAAAACAATTAAGAAATTCATCAGTACGTCGTTATTGAAAATGAACAGCGCAATCGCCATGCAAAGCAGCGAAACTATCAAAAGAAGTGGATACGAGACAATCTAGCACTGCTGTCAATTATGATCAAGTCGAAATGCGTTTTCAAGCCAAAAAAAAAAAACGAACACTGAATTGGCATTGAACACAATGTACTGCTATACACACTAGAGGTGTTTCAATAAAAGATCCACAAAAGAGATGACTTAGAGCACGACACAAATATTTCCCAAATGAACAAAGTGGTCATGTCAACCGCATGTGCAGCGGCTAGGATGGCTTTCTCAAACGAAAAAAAAAGCAAGCAGAATTATAGTGAGCAAGCCATGAAGGCATGTTGAAGCGTCATATGCCTGCCCTTGAAGTTGACGCTGTCCCGATCACTGGTACGAGTCACTGTTGCTCTGGTCCCAATTACAATTACCGTAGTATTGACCCCAAGTGGTGGTAGAGTAGTCGTCTGAACCCTTTGCAGCCGAGCCAGCGGCGCCCCCTGTGGCGGCCAGACTAGGGGACGGAGTTCCCGGAGCACCCGCCACTGAAACGACGGGCAGCTTTAGCAAACTAGCGCACATTTTACTCGCAACTTCTGTCTCATTAGTGCAAAAGGCAACCTCCAAACATAACCACAATGAAGTTCAGAAAAACACATTGAATGAGTACACTGAAACCACCCATCAACTAGTTGTAAGAAATCAAGTGTTTGTACGCTACAATGCTTGAGCAACACCAACATACGTATCGTCCACAGATCTTCAACAATTAGAAAACTGAAAGAACGAGGTTAATGCGGGAATTCTGTGACGGAAGTAGATATTTTTGGATTGGATTGGAAGTAGAAATTCTGTACACTGTAATGTATCAATTGCACCAGATAATCAGCCTCTGAGCGCCTTGTAGCAAGGAAAATTTTTATAATTTTGAATAAAACATTACCTCGTTTGCTTGGTAAGGGAATACCAAAAGCTAATCATGTCTCTGATTTTCAGCCCAACTATTTGTAAAAGTTACATTAAAGTACTCGTTCCCAAGGACACAAAGTTGAAAGCTCCGATCTCACTCGAAATTATTTTCAAGACGCTCCTTTGCCTTTCACTTGAAAATTCATTTGCTTTTTCAAGCTATTCTTTTGAACTCAAATTCGTATCACACATTCAACGCTTAAACTACGCCGAATTTTGTAACATGTCCTTCATAGAACGAGTCAAATTTCGCGAAATTTGTGTTCACTGTGTTCGTTCATATGAACAAACTCGCCAACGATTACAGATCGTTTGCGCAAGTAAAGCTGAACGTTCGATAACTGCCATTGTAAAAGGCTTACACAAGAAACTGCTAACACAAATGATTGGAGTACTTTCATCGCACATGCTGCATTCCACTGCTTTGGAATTATCCTGTGAAGTCTGACAGACAGAAAAACACGTGCTTCGCGTAAAAAGAATCATTCGTGTGGCATTAAACATTTGCATAAAATTGTAATGGGATTCTAGTTACGCGTTTACTACCGTTATTACTTGCAGAACGTTGTAACAGTAGTACTGACCATCGGTAGGAGACAAAGGAACAAGAAACCAGCACAAACAGGTGAAGCATGCAAGTCACGCACATAGGAAGTCGTTTACACAGAACGATGTTCTCTTCTACGACCGAGAGAAAGAAGCAGGAATTAGCCTAATCAACTACAAAATTGAACGAACGACTAATTTCGATGACAATTACCGTTTCTATGGTGAGGAGCTAAAAAGTTGTAAAAAGCTTATTGACCCACGATATGCTCACAAGAACAAGAACCATCAAAACATCCTAAAGTGAAAAAACTCATGAGCGTAGATTACTACATTTTTCATTTCCAAATTAGAGAAAAGTTCTGAAATACGCCGGAGCGGAGGATAAAACAAATCTGAGTAAACTCAAAGATTATTAGTTAGTTTAAGACTTCCTATCTGCCACAAAGGCGATCCAAAGAGAGGAAGGCATCATTCAGTATGTACTGTAGATATGGGAACGCGGAATCTATGCAGAAAGGGCATAGAAACAGTAAATTGAGAAAGAAGAACAAGAAACAAGATCCAAGTCGAAGAAGGTAATAGTAGGTGCTGAAAAATAGGACAGCAGCGAACCGAGAAAAGATGCTCCTCAACATAACAAAAACATTTTACTTCAGTAAAAAGAAGGCCTACCTGACTCTGAGCTCAGAACCTCACAGTATCCCCCAGAGAGAACCAATTCCCATTGATACAAAAGTTAGTTGTAGGCCCTTGAGGGGGACGAACTCTCCGCGATTCAAACACATACACTAAGCCAAACAAATTTCCCACCGAGTTCATGAAGACAGAAAAATTTCATCCACTTACATATATTGTTGCAGAAGGCGAGACATCGAAATAAGCATTGTTTTCATCTGATAAGAATTAGATGAAGTTATTTAAAGCAGGACATTCAGGTTACCTCGATCAAGAAGCCAAGTGTGCCACCCGACAATAAACATTTGCAGTTTTCACAAGTAGTAACTCGCTGATTTAAAAATGAAGAAAAAAAGAATTGTAAAATTATAATGATGCAATAGCGGCTTTAAGCTGTGTTTGCTTTGTTACTCATGTGTTGATTTCGCTTTTTCTTGCATATCCATAACAGCCACATTTTACGTTTTTGATAGAAACGAAAATGATGTAGATAATTGGAATAAGACCATTTAATAGATAAAGAAGCATAAGAAAGAACTGGGTGAGACCAGCACACAATTGAAACTAAAACCTAAAAAACACAAACCAAATAGAAAGTAATGGGTGAAACGAGTACAATATTTCAAAGCAGGGGATACATGAAACGGGATTATGAACACAGCACAACAGCGTTACTTAGCTTCAAGTTCAAAAGCAGTTCTAGAGACTAAGTCGCAAATTTGGCGCAGCTTAGCGAGTTGACGCTTCATTTTCAGAACAATGTACATGGATGGTTTTCGTGTGCTTAAATTCGACTCAAAGATAGCGCGTCATAAGGTCGGAAGGTTAACCTGTTGATCGTTTCTGAGGAGAGAATAAAGTCTTTCGTCGACGCCCACATAATACTTAAAACATTGAATCGAGTGGCCACTTCTATCCATTGATCAACATGTTCATCAGTTTAGGGAGTAAGAACGTCTCTCTCCGCAGTCCAGCTAAATCCCTAGCGTCGTGAAGCTGGTGATGAGGAATTCCTACCATGTGAGCTGAATCGTCACTTAGTGCCTTGAAACTTGTCAATGGCTTTAGAAGCTTGAAGCTTTGTTTACGAATCTGCGATGCCCAACTATTATCGAACTAGAAGAAAAGAGTAATAATGATCAATGTGATTGTGCCAATCAAAAACGAATTCTTTAAGATGTCGTTCACGGCAACTACACAGTTTATCATTATACTAGCTTAAGATTTCCAAGCCACAACAAAGCTATCTCAAAAAAGCGAAAAGAAGGGAACAGTATGACTGTAGAACAAAGGGAATCTGTGCACAAGGTGATGTTTCCACACAATACCTTTCGCATAGAAATAGCAAGTTAGGAACGAAGAGGAAGAAAAGGCTGACGAGATAGCGATGAAGGTTTTAAAATTAAAAGAAGCTAAGTAAACGTTCCCTACGGTTACTTAACTCTTGTTAGTATCCGTCTTGATAATTCAGCTTCTTTTCCACAAAACCCAACTCGAAAACCAAACGAACGCTAGGGGCGAAGCATTTACAACTGTATGAGTCACTTATGTTGCAAAACAAACCATGGCCAAGCCTTTCTCCTGAAGCACGTTGCTCGCAACCTATTTTGTCAGTATACACATTTGAAAATTTTCAGCTCTCCAACGCACGCTCTATCAACCCACAACGCCAGCTTCTTGCACTTCGGAATACTCGCCTCCAAATTCCACTACTATTTGAACATTCCCCACCCCTTTACTAGCGCCTTATGAAAATTGCCTTCATCTTTACCCCATTTTAATTACAAACGGTGTTAACATGTAATTACTTATACGTCCCGCACAATTTTATCCTAACTCATTTACAAACATCAATTCACACAAGTTCAAAAAGCGCTCATTAAAAAATTCAAACCTTTCGTTGCTTCACAGTATTCCAACTATTTGACCCTAGACCTTAAATTCAATTCCTCACACTTCTTTGAATTTCTAAATCATTGCAGAAGTTTGAAACGTTTTGCAGCTGTGCAACAACTTTTAAAAATGTCAAAAAATAAACGAGAAAATACAGGCAACAATTTTCACCGGTCTTTCGTTATTCCTATAAAATTCAAACACAGATAAGTACTTCAACTTTCCCGACAACTTTTAGCAGCGTACTTTTGTCAACTACAGGTTTTCCTTTCAACTCGACTA
>JACJUY010000836.1:2714-33559 GCA_014220935.1 Platorchestia sp. MABIK | reverse complement strand
TCCTTCATCATTACAATTGAATGGTTAAATTTTAGGTCTATTTCGCTTTCAATTAAAAAGTGACTGAAAAACTTGTAATCACTTTCGGGTTAAAATTTATTATTTTAGAGAAATGGTTTCGTGAAACCCGACACAAAATTGAATTCCATACTCTACGATGCAGTTGCACATTTACCAAGAGAATGACATACTACCCACCGAGAATTCAAGTGATCTTCACCGAAGAAAAATTTACTAGTTAAAAGACCGATTAGAATAAACTGCCGCTTAACACTTGAAAGCAGTATTCGAAGCTAAAGTGTGATCTCTAGGGCAGTTTAAAGGTAACCAGTATCATAATAGAATTTTATTTTACCAAGGATAGGGCAACATTCCGAAATGACATTGGCAGAAGCTTACACCTTAGTATACACAGGGAGTTTTACAGATTCCCACCATTAACCGCTTTCCCGTATTTCATTCGATATACTTCTCAATTCGATATTCGTTGAGCTTTTATCAAAATACGGAGAGTGAGATTCGACTTCCAGAAACGCATCAAAAGTACAAATAAGGAAGCTCATTTTTAGATGCTAGACAAGAAGTACGATTAAAAGAATTGTTGGTCACCCTGTCGAGAGACGGTACAGGAAAACAATGCTGCACGGATGCTAACCACGTGTTACATCATCGCTTTCCGAGACATACATAAGCAATGCCCGTCTCTCACTAGTAACAAGAGCAGCTCACACGACGAAAATTGATACGCGACACACTGAAGAGATTAGTTTATTTTGAAGCACTGGATAAAAGCCCACACAGAAGTTGAAATAAAACGGCGTAACAAACAAAAGTTGAACAGATGGCTGAATCATTGTAAGAACGCCTTAAGTTAGTAGCAATCACGTCGAAAAAAAATCACTTTCACAAAAAAAAAAAACATCCAAACACAAAAACCCTCAATCAGCTTTGTAGTTATACCAGATAAGGGACAATTCACACTGCAGAAACACACCCTATCTTGAATGTGAACAGGACTACTCTGAACATCAATTCTTTTCATGACATCACATGAAAACGAAATGGAAGAATTCAACCACAAATACTATCCTTAAAAAAATGGAAAGACGAGCTTTAGTGATGACTCAATGAGTGTAATTGATGTAGCAATTACTAAGAAGATGCTCGATAAAACTGCACAATTCTTCAAAACAAGGCAAACTCGTGAGTAAAATTATGCACGAAGCTCTCAAATTTATTGTGCATGATGGCACAATGTATGACCAGACATAGAGCTAGCTATCTAGTAGTAAAAATTGAGCGACGCACACGGGGAGTTAGAAATAACCATTTAAATTTCTCACGTCAGTTCTTCTTTCATTCCAATGATATATTCGATTAGGATGATGCAATAAGCGAGAGTAAACAGAGTGATTCAACTGGTGTAGAGTGAGCAGTTGTGGCCGGAATGGCGTCGTGCTTCACCGGTTCTCGAGAAATGAATAAACATGTTCTTTTTTAGGTATTTTTTTTGAGCTGAAGACAAATAAAGTGTAGAGTATGAAGCCCACAAATTAAACGATAAAATGGTTTGGCTAATTATAAAAAAATCTTGCGTAGTTTCGATGCAACGAGAAGGGCTATGATTAATGACTGAAAAGTAATTAAAATAAACGTTTCGGGTTACCACTCAACAAAGAAAATTTATGAAAAATACGAAAATTACAAAACTGAACTTTTACATAAACGTTACATGAGATTTTCAAAAAGAAGGCAAGAAATAAAATAAAATCTAAGAATGCCATAATCAAACGAAATTTAGCAGATAACTTCCTGACTGTCGGGAGACACTTCGGTTTTACAATCGACAGTTCATTTAATGAAAAGAAACCTCCCCTCAAAACTCAGCGATGTACGCATCTCCTAAACATTGTAATTATAGCATTCTTATACATCATTTTCCTTCATGCGTTCTTTAAAAAAAATCTATTACGTTCGTTTTTATGAAAGCTTAATTCATAGAATTTCGTATTTTTATTCGATTTTCACAGTTGATGAGATTCGGTAAGTCGAAACGTTCCGTGTTATTGTAATGACTTCTTTATCGTTGTTCTTTTCTTTGCGTTAAAACAGACAAAATGATCACGGTGCGAGAAAAAAGTACGCCTGGTCATCCACAGAACTGACATGATGCTGGTGCGACTATATGCGTCAGTCTTACAGAAGCAAGGCAATTCCACTGCGTATTGCGTCGTGAGGCAGTATAGATAACTTAGGAAAAAATTGGCTAGACGGATGATACTGGATGGGATGTGCGCGAAATTGAGCGGACGGATGTTGTATTGAACAGACAAATGAGCAGTGGTCTATCGAATGAAAGCAAGCAAGATTCCTCTGACGGTCAAGCGAGCAAAAACGGCAATTAGTTTCAGATGATTAGGAGTTAATAAATTAGGCAGCTAGTGTTCCTTCGGAGCCCACACACGCTGAAGCGAGGTAGAAATTTATAACCATGGGATCAATGGAGGGTAAAGTTCTCCAAAATTCAAAAATGAAAAAGCGTAAGTGAAAAAAAAAGATGATGGGATCGATCAATGGGTAAAAAGTGTATGATGGAGAAAAGTAGGGTAGAAGAAGGAAGAGGATAATAATAACTCACAGTCGAGGTGAGGGGGAGTGGACGGAGGAGAGGCCCAGCCCCAGTTGCTCCCCTCAACCATTCCTGCAACACCAGCCACTTGCTATAGTGTTCCTCTCACTCGCCCTTTAGCGAACCATCGTCTTCATCATTTCTTACTACTTTCAATCGCTCTACACGTCAATGTGCAACCGAGGTATAATTACTCTCAACTGCTCACACTGAACCATTAATTTCGTTGTTTCTACTTTTAACGATGTTTAGTAGAAATTACCATGTATAACCGCGTGACCACCATCAACCACCTCTTCAAATTTTGCGAACGTATTTTTCGTGTAAACCAACACTGATTTCTATCTATTGAGACATCTGATCGAGGGTTCATGATAAGTACCTTACGTGAGGCTCAAAAGAGCGCAATGAATGGGGAAATATGTAATTATTAGAAAAATCCACATCGTTAATGCGTTAGTCATTGCATTATTTTACTGAACTCGTAAACCAGACGGTCACTGGTTAAAATAGGCTCCTATGAGTCATCCTTTGATGTTGGGTAATAATTCACCGAGAAAATTGATCGAGGCTAAATTTGCCTCGAAATAACGCGCACGTAGATTGCAGAATCATTCAAACCTTTTTACGAAGAGCTCTACAAGCACTGCTGGCAATGAGAAATCTTAACTGATTAGGAGCTATTTCTCACCGACAGAGCAAGTCGGTGTACCACGCATATACAAATGACGAGAAGGTACCGCATGATGCCAAGCAGCGTTCCCATGCGCACACCTTTCGAACGGTTTGGATCACCATACTACCGCAACGTCGGACTCCCTACTTGGAATAATGAAGCATATGTAAGACAACGGTTAACAATTTCCCCTACTAACTCCGTAGAACGGGTTCAACCTCAAGTGATGAAATAGGATCAAAATTAAACTACAAAAAAGCATGCAAGAACGACATTTCAGAGTCTACAAGTCATAATACAATAGCCTCGTCAAAATGATAAGAGATCAAAATATTAACTTCAACGAGAGTTACAATTAAATTTGAATATGCGGAGGCGTTAGGATAAGAAGCAGAATAATATGGATACCAGAAATATTTTAAAGCTAAAAAAATGGGATTTAAGAGAGGTCATGGCTGAAGAGAAACAACAGAAAATACAGACAATTGGAAAATGCGGTAAAATAAAATTACAAAAAACAAAATACTTGTCATGACCTAAATAATCTTGCTGAGAAGTGAAAAGGGGAAAAAATTCCTAAATGCCGCCGGTGAGAAAATGTTTCACATGAATATTGCATTACAGTCGAAACTAGGTGAATTTCAGCAGTCGGGAAAGTAGGTTCAAACAACTTTCGCTGCAACATCATAAAAAAATATCAACTGAAAGAGAAATTGGCACCCGAAACTGTGTGAAGCCTATTCCAGTATTATTTGTTCTCTTCTGTATATTGCCAGCAGTGCACACAATTCTTTAGCTCTTGATAATACAACAGCCTTTTATTGGGTTATAATTTCATAACAAGCGAAACCATAATTATGTCCCCCTTAGCCTCTTCGGAAGGCAGCGTGCGCTTCAGCGTTTTCGTTAAAACACAAGTTTAAAACTGAATAAACTATTTAAGTCGTTATGATAATACGAGAGAGAAGACAAAAGGCAAGTAATGCACTGCAATGGCGGAATTGCATTGAAAAGTTGTCAGTATTCGGGTTTCAAAATTTTTTATTGTGCAACATAGTACACAATGACGCGCGGCTTGAGAGAAGAGACGCACTCAACTAAATGAATGTGGTCACTTATCACAGTTTTCCCGGCGTATTTATAGCTGCGCCGTTTCCCCATTAAAAATGCGTGAGCGAACAAAGTGGTTGGTAATTCTAATTCTTATCCCTCGTGACAGCAAACGATTTTCGTCACGCATCAGGTCATCTTTTGAGCAAATCTAGTAAAATTAGGTAAGCACCATGAAATTAACAGTACTTAACACAGCTTGCTCCAATAAAAAATCATGCAACCAGACAAGAGACTGGAACAGAAACGATGGTGAGAAAAACGAGTAAAAGGAGACTGATTTGATCAAATGGCAAAAGGAATAAAGAAACCCTTCGTCAGTTTTCCCCGAAATTCTCAGTATCCTGTACAACTCTCGCTAGTAATTCCACAGATAATGTGAAATTAGGCATATAATGGTAGAAACGAGAGCACATCTCTTATAGAGACGCAAAAAAGCTTGCGTCACTTTTATAGATGTTTAAGAATTGAAACTTCCTACTTGCCAGATGTGATTCCCCTTCACAGCACTACTGGAGATAAACTACCACGCATCATGACGAAATTTGACCAACTTTGTGAAAGACCACTCAACTCGCCCACTCGATTTTTTTGGAAGAATATATTATGGTAATCTCGCTACAAAGGCCAATTTAGGCAAGTCAAAGCATCTGTAGGCAAACCCATACTTAAAAATAGACGTATCGTTGAGCACATAAATGCTGGAATCGTCTTAATCGACTTTGAACTTGAGAGGAGTTCAGTCCCTCTGAAAATTTATTCTGGCACAAAAAAAAAGAAAACTGAATCCGTCACAAAGACTATCATTTAGAACTAATTTCAAGAATCCAGTTGAAGCGAGAGTGACTTAGGGAAGACGTACAAATCATGCAAGTATAAGGAGACGAGCCGGAATAATAAATTATACCTCATGCATAATCGATAGCGGATAGACAATGACTCTGAAGCTGGAAAAAAGCTGAGGATCACATAAGTGAATGAAGACCGTCGCAAGTGACGGTTCCATCTGAAGGTACTAGCACGAACTTGCAGAATGGAACTTACTTTTGACCAGATGCATCATCATCCTCAACAGATTTTAAATACCCTTTCCTTTGCCAGGTGTCAGCCTGTTTTTAATTGCAAACGCCAGAGCAACAACCAGCTGTACATTTTGCAACGAAACCTATACTTCTGAATTGGAAATTTTTAGAAACAACTGTCGCAAATGCAAAGCTCAACGAGCCACAACGACTAGACAAAAAATGGAGATACCGTTTTCTCACGAGAGAAGTGAACTGTTCCTCCAACGTATTAATCCGACGACTACCCCGCAGAAAAACATTTTCGCAATTGAATTGAAAACGCCGCACTTGAATCGGAGGGCATTCACAGCGGAAAGATAATGTAAAATAAACTGGGACAAGTATAATAGCTACAATAACTAACAAAAAATTTAAACTTAAAGAAAGTAAAGAAAGAAGTACGACGTTTGAAATCGACCATTAGCGAAAAATTTTCACGCAAGCATAAAATAAAAGTTCTCTCCAAGAAGCAATCAGTTCTGACGAAAACTGAGCTCCATCACCAAAATAAAACGCACGGGAAGAACCTTCCATTACAAACGAGGTACGGCGACTACATCTGTAGGAGGGGGAAGCAGCAGCGACCATTAGCAACATTAGATGAGAGTGAAGCAACCATTAGAAATATTAGATGAGAGTGCAGCGACCATTAGCAATATTATATGAGAGTGCAGCGCCCATTATAAACGTAAGATGAGAGTGCAGCGACCATTATGAACATCAGACGAGAGTGCAGCGACCATTATGAACATCAGACGAGAGTATAGGGAACATTATGAACATCAGATGAGAGTGTAGGGAGCATTATGAACGCTAGGCGAGAGTGTAGGGGAGTATTAAGGGCTCACCGAAGCTGCCGTACTGCTGGGAGCCCGCAGATCCGTAGCTAGGCGTGCCCCACTGCTGTATCTGCTGGCCAGCACCCCAGCTGCTGTACTGAGGTGCCTGCGGCGCGGTCGCGTAGCCCTGAGGAGGGTAGCCCTGCTGGGCAGGCGGCGTGCCCCAGCCTTGGTAGGGCTGCACCATCCCGCCAGTGCTCATGGCAGCAGGGCCTCCCATCTGACTGTTGTGCGGCCCCAAGGGGTGCCCCAACGGCGGGCCCATGTTGCCCGGTCCCATGCCCTGCACGCAAGTCAACACAACACCAAATTAAACATACACTTTAGTGAGGAGTAGCGCACTTTGAAGCTCAATTTTCGCACACCAGAAGCAGAAGAGTCTATACTTGGCAGCAGTGTGTTAGATCCTAATACATTTGGAGCAAAACTTTAGAAAGGAATAATTTAAACTTCAACTACGGTTATTACTAACGTACCTTCTACGTATAATTCCTGGAAGCCTATAGAAAGTGAAAACAGTTTAGAGAACTCAAGCGTTAAAATTCCGATGTTTCCATTAAAAAATTATTACAAAAAACTTAACGACATTTTACTCCGTTGGGAGACAAAGAAATAAATCCTGCAAGGGCGTATTTGTGCGACGATACATGGCTAATTAATAAATACTATTTAGCAGTCATTTACTAGGGATACAATGAGCAGCGTTTAATTTTAACTTAGAATTCCACGTCCTAACTACCGGCACATTAGCTGCTCCTAATTATAGAATGCTCTTACACATACAGCACAATCGCCTTTTACCCTCGTTCACAATTGGCCAGTTGATGGCGCTTCCTGTAATTTTATAGCTTCTCAATTACCGAATTTTTCTGTCCCTGTTGTCCGCTTGCGCAAAAGGTCACGTGACCGTTGTCCACTTTCAACATCTCAGATTTCAACTCATCTCTCAGATTTGGCCTCAATATTCTGCCAGTGTCTATTAGCCGTTAGATTAAGATGATGCAAATTCATCATTTACTTCAGTATCAAAAGTACTGGCATTGACTTCTCAAGGTTATGCGCTAAAGTTTTCCAACATCTGCTATGCAACAACAAGAGTATGGAGCAGACAGATATGGAAAGGTACATTTCATTCAACAATATCTCAAAGTAGCCACTGCCGGTGCAAAAAATTTGACACCTTTCTCCACAAGAAATTGATTATACTGCATAGAGTGAATTTCATAAACAAGATTAATAAAAACAGTGCAGCCATATATCGACAATCGAGATAGGCGTTGACTACTGAAACATGCGCAATAAAAGCTACTTTTGATATGAACTATAAGTTAGTTTAAGCTTCTCTAACCACAACAAAGGAGTTCCAAGGAGAGAATGGATAAAGGCATCCGAGTTGAAGGAATGCAGAATCTATGCACCAAGTTCTCACACAAGATTCCTCATGCATAAAAAGACTGAGTTAGGAAAAAGTTAATGAAACAAGAGCAGAATTGAAGAAGAAAGCAAGAGGTGCTGAAAAAACAGGACAGCAGTAAACAGAAAAATGATGGTCCTTCACTGAACAAAATACCTATTCTGTTTCAACAAAAAGAAGCCCTACCTTACCTTCAGCTCGAAACCTCCAACTTTCTTCCTAGTGCGCCAATTCCCATAAATGTATCAACTGTATCCCCCTTAAAGGGGATACAAAATCTACTCAAAAGCTTGAACGTGATATTCTTCAACGGTATTATTGTTCACGTTTTTGCTTCTACCAACATATCTGTTTCATTATTCTCCCACCAGCGAAACGAATGTGCATTAGTTTACCAGAACACACTGTCTATACCATTTGCAAATTGCTCATCACCTGAAGAATATAAATTGCAAAATAGCAAGTATACAGTCATAGTTCATTTTTTTGAGTTTTGCTTCCGTTAATGTTGAGTTAATTTAAATTTAACTTTCATGAAATTCAATTGAGTCAACCATTAGTAGTAGCCAAAGCCGTGGTAAACATATTACTGTACATGAAGGCAGGAAAACTTAAAAAAAAGCAGAACATGAAGGCAACACACAAGAAAAGACAGCAAACAAAAAAGGACAACGAAAAAAGCAGAAACAAAAAAAAGCAAAAAAAGAGGCAACAAAAAAAAATCATAACCAGAAAAACGCTGGCAGAAACAGATCAAAGGCAGAAGCAGATGTACGACAGCAGAAGTAGAAGGAAGACTGTAGAATCAGAAACATAACAAGAGAGCCCAAAAAAAGACAAAAGAATCAGAAGTAAGTAACTGAAGATAAAAGAACCAGAATAGCGGCAAAAGAATCAGAAGCAAGACAAAAAACTGGAGGAAAATCCTAAGACAAACAAGAAGACTGACGTTGTTAATGCCTGGCATGCCAGGAGGTCCCATGCCCGGCATCCCCCACTGGCTGTCGGGAGGCGACCCCCACTGGTCCTGGCCGTCCTGCGTCTTGTTGGCATCGCGGGGTTCAGCTTTCTTGATCTCAACCTGACAGCAAACACAATTATAAGGAATTTTCAAGAATTACTGCTCTTTGTTAATTAATGCATAGCATCAAATTGAATTGAGTTTTTAATGACCTTAATAAAGCTGGAATGCACATGATTACAAGTATGTGTGTCAATAATTGAAATTTTATTTGGCAATGCACATTCCTCCATCAGTGTTAGGAGCTTGAAAGGGGAACATCAGTCTTATACGTACAGTTCATAAATATCAACATAAAACTCTGAAAAGAATAAAACCAACAAAGCAAAAAGCTAACATGTTACATTGATGCGAGTGAATAGAGCGAGAACATGTGCTACCCAGCTCTCAAAGTAGCAGTTAATATCAAATTGGTTGATTTGAGCCAAGCATCTCAAAATTTTATGCACAGCTTTCAAAATTCGAGTAAGGAAGATCTGTGTTACTGAAGAAGGAATAATTTAATCATTTTTTATACAATAATAAATTTTTTTCAATACAACAATTTCTAATAATTTAATAAAAGTTTCTAAAGTACCAGATTTAAAATTTCTCAGACATTAAATTTTCAACATGTACTTGGGCTCCAGTTAAGTTTGTATAAAGTATGATTGAAGTTTCGAACGTATTAAGAGAACGAGGAAAATTTCACCAGAAAAATTGTTATCAGCATTTATTTTTTTCACTTGCATGAACTTCTCACATACAAATTAAACAATTTTACATTTGGAATAATCATACTCAAGAGCAGGGAAACTTCATAAAATTGTTCAACCCATTTACACGCATGAAAATGAGCTGGTGGTTGCTTTACGTTCACTGACTACCTGACTTGAACAAAGACTCGTTACGTGACCATTCCTTTCAAGTGCGACACAAACCCTAAAACAAATTTCTGCAAAGGCGCAAATAAAATGCCGAATGTCAATTCAAAACAAGAACTGGTAGAAAATTTGTAATGAAAAATAAATCCATCCCATACCTGCTTTCCGTTGATGTTGACGAAGTGCTCAGCAACAGCTCGCTCAACGGCGTCGTCGCTCTCGAACGACAAAAAGCCAAAACCTGCAACAAAAAATACAATGTAGACGCAACAAATACAATGTAGACGCAACAAACACAATGTAGACGCAACAAACACAATGTAGACGCAACAAACACAATGTAGACGCAACAAACACAATGTAGACGCAACAAACACAATGTAGACGCAACAAACACAATGTAGACGCAACAGACACAATGTAGACGCAACAGACACAATGTAGACGCAACAGACACAATGTAGACGCAACAGACACAATGTAGACGCAACAAACACAATGTAGACGCAACAAACACAATGTAGACGCAAAAAATACAATGTAGACGCAACAAATACAATGTTGACACAAGAAATACGATGTTGACACAAGAAATACTATGTTGACAAAATAAATACTATGTTGACAAAATAAATACTATGTTGACAAAATAAATACTATGTTGACACAATAAATACTATGTTTACACAATAAATACTATGTTTACACAATAAATACTATGTTTACACAATAAATACTATGTTGACACAATAAATTTTATATTGACACAATAAATTTCAAATTAATTCCTCCCAAGATTACCGAGAAGTGAATCATAGAATTATAGAATTACAAGCAAAAGCACGTCTGTCCAAGTTTCGAACTATGATTAAGCGTCTAGTCAAAGAATTTTTTTGACTATTTGATATGTTGAACTTGAACCAAGGCAATTGATAAAAGAAATAAAATTATGCCAAATTTGGGTGGCCATAAATTTCATCCTGTAATGGTTTGTGTCCAATTTTGCCACATGCTTTTGATCAATTGCACAGCGTCACCTACTTCGTACGTATATACAGCATTTACCTAGGAAAACAGGCTTCACTGGCACTCCTGCCGTGGTGCTGCACGCATTATCAACTTAAATACTGTACATGAACTTCAAAGCCTTAATGCAGCACATAAAACAATTACGCGACATAATCTTGCATGGGGCAAATTTTTGTATTGCTACGCAAAGGTTACTTTCATTCAACAGATTGCCTCCCTATTTGCTATAAAGGCAATCCAAAGCGAGGAAGGATGAAGGTACCATTTAATATGGAGTTAAGGGAATGCGGAATTTATGCAGAAAAGGCATAGAAACAGTAAGCTGAGAAAAAAGATTATGCAACAAGATCAAAGTTGAAAAAGAAAGTAGGTGCTGAAAAACAGGACAGCAGTGAAGCAAAAAAAAAAGATAGTCCTTAACATAAAAAAATTATTTCAACAAAAAGAAGGCTGCCTAATTCTCAGCTCGGGCCCTCACATTTTCCCCCAGGGATTTTCATTTAACCAAGGCTCTCGTATTTATGTCGCTAATTCCGCGCTGATGAATGGCAACTTTCACGAATCGTGTACACGACCTGAGTTAACATCAACACTACAGACGTACGTAAATGCTTAGATCTTCCTTGCATACGTCAATTTTGATTTTTATTATAATTAAAATATAATTTTTTAAATTGAAACAAAAAAACAGACCTACATTTGATCCCCGGTAAGCAATACCATCCTCCCTAATTCCATTCATCAAATACGTCAGAAAACTTCAGGAAGGTTTTTGAACCAAGTTTAATAAACCTTTATTATTCTTCCTTATACATGTATTAGTGGTCATACTCTTGCACGCACTGATGATTTAGAAGAGCAACTTAAGATGGAGACCACACTCCCACTGAGGTTGCATCACAAAATTAATGGAAAACGTGCATGAATCACAAACAACTGACTGATTATTCTACATGAAGCATATATGCCTAACTTTGGATTTTACTTGCTAGTTAGTGTACCTCCCACAATGTCACGATGTCATTAAATTCTTTTTATTCGACCGCATAGACAAGTTCGTCCGATTTTCTTCCGAGACATGATCACTCAATGGCGTAAAAAAGTGGGTTCTTCCACCATATTTTCTCAACCTTTTATTCCTCAAGCTTGTTTTAAACTCTCAGCATAACTTAATATCCGAAATAAATTTCAAATAAAAACTCTAATATCTTCTAAAACTGAAATTGACATTTCCACCATGTATTTCAGCTATAGAAATTGTATTCCTAACTAGAGCCTTCCTTTGTTTGGCAAAGCATGAAAGAGACATGTTAAATGGTACTCAACACTATTTTTAAGTCTACATTATAAGTTACCATACGACTAAGTAAAACTCAACTCTTGGAAATTGCAGTCTTGGGTGAGCATGAAATTCTCTCTTAAAATGGTAAATTTTTCATCAATGCAAAATCAATGAAATCCTCATATGGAGGTGGAATTTAGGACCACAAATATGCGTTTAGATATTCTTTTGGTCTTTTCCATGCATGAAATAAGCTTATGATGTTCCCAATGGGAAATGAAATCGAGTAATTTTAAAGTAATACATTTATGATGAAATAAACCATGCCGCAGACCTATATCACTATATTAGTATTGATGACTTTCTGAATTGTTTCACCATGGGCATCAGTTCCAAAATCTCATCGGTAAACATTTCATATTCTACTACAAACCTATACAAGATAGTTTTTCATGTTTTTCAAGACATTTCGAGGTGAAGAAGCGGCATTTCAGATTTTACCCAAAAAAAAAAGCTGTCCATATAAAAAAAAAATTTTATGATTCAATTTAAAATTTGTATTTTTTATTAAAATCTAAAATTTCTTCCATTTAAAAATTTTAACACCAACACTACTGTATATTCACCATCATTCAAATTAAAATTTCAAGTTTGATTTTAGTCATGGTCCATCCACTACCAACTCTTAATTTCATTCAACAAAAATATTACTATCTTTTTTATCATTTTATACAGGCCGAAGCTGGAAGTAAGAGCATGTGAACTTGTATCAAACTATGTTGGTTCTCATCGTCCATTTTCTCAAGATTTCACGTTCGATTTGTTCCGCTCGCTCAGGGGATAATAACCGAAACGCAATATTCTAGTTTCTAGTGACATTGGGTTGAAATTTCAATGTCTCGTTCGTCATAGCTCGCAATGTTAGATAAAGAAAGCTCAAGATCTTTGATGAAGCAAAAAGGCTAAACCAAAAACATTGAACAAAAACTTAAAAGGTTGTCCAGATCGGTTGCGCGATGTGTAGGCATTTTCTACAAGATAAAAACCCCAGGAGAAGTCAAAGGTAAGGTCAACCAACTACAAATCTAGGCCCACAATAGAAATGGATACAGTAAAAGATTCCTCATACTGATATTTTATACAATAAACAAAAAAGTAATGCATTCACTATACCTGGACTGTATGAAAACGATTATTTAGCCTTTTTAACATACGGCGGTTAAACCACAAAACTTCCCTCAGCATTACTTTTAGAAGAAAGTCTCACCTCTTGATTTCTTCTTTTCCTGATCGAACATGATCACAACTTCCATGACAGCACCAAAGCGCGAGAAGAAATTGCGTAAATCGGTCTCGGTGAGGTTGGAAGGCAAGCCACCTAGAAACACTTTGGGCCAGTTGCCTCCGTTGCGCTTTTGCCTCTGCATACTTCGAGGATTGCAAGCCTTCGGATCGATCTGCAAACATTGAGGACCTTAGCACTGGTTCACTCGACAAAAATTCACCCTATTTTCAATGGTCAAGCATAGATATAAAACTCAATTTTTCACAACTATCAAAGTTGCTTCTAATGTTTCTGAACGACAGTTACAACTTTCTTATAATATACAGCATAGGCTTAACAGCGATCAACTCGTTTTTGTTGATTAACATGTTGCTTCAGGCTGACCTAGTTAGCGTAGTAACTGATTCATGCAATATCTTCCGTTCCAGCCAATGCTTCTTCACTCTGACCAATTGCAGTTCATGTGCATTGCACACATTAGTTGGAGAAACATATTTCTTAGAGAAATCCGATAAGTTGGTGCATCAGTGAGGGAGTCAATTGTAACTCAAAGGAGTCCTCCAAATTTGGAATTAAATGTTTCCAAAAATATAACAATGATCACCAGCTCATGGTGGCAACACGTCACAAATAATAGACTTGAGGCAAACAGCATTAAACATCCTTCCTATTTCTGTACTTGAAATATGGAGTAAAAATTGGAGTAAATTAGTATTCTTACAGATTATCAAATGCGTCACCACCAGCTACATCTTTGAACTGTTGAAGCTCATTCCAACTCCCTCCACTAAGTTGGATTTTGCCAGTCAATAAGACTCTCATTTGTAGGAATTCAGTTTTTTAAAAGAGGAATCTTGCACAGCTCCGAAATGGCTGATCTTGGCTGTAAAATCGTACTTTGAAAAAAGGAACATTTATACTGGCCCTGAAGTTATGAAAAAGTCTGTTTCAGCTGGTCATGATGCAGGTAATGAAAAATTTTCGACGAGCAGCATTTCATTGTTTTTTCATTTAATTTAATGTGTTCTGAATTTAGTTTCTCAATTTGAGTGACAAATCTGAAAGAAAATTTGATCTGACTTCAGAGATTCAAGAATTTTGCAAACATCCCTTTTGATGTAAAAAATGTGCATTTTTCACTAAAATTTATTAGGTACTTTACTCACATCAATAATCTTCCTCTGCCTTCGAACACTATGTCAAATCTTTTTACATCAAAAATAACACAGCAAAGAGAGAATCAAGAGAAAATTTTGGTCTTTAAATATCTAGCTACATAAACATTCATGAATGTACAATTATCAGAATTATCTCAAAAAAATGGAATATTTGGGTAGACCCCAAATCATTAGAAAATTTGGTACTGATCTATCACTTATAGAATTGAGCCTACCAGAGAGAACTATTAATTTTAAAAATTACCATTGTAATTTATGAATGTAATTCAATTTGTAAACACAAATAATATCAAAAAATAATATATCTAAGAATTTCAATTAAATTGATACTGTTAAATATATAAAATTAGCCCAGTTGCTGCAATATTGAACCCTTTGCTTTCCAACACTCAGATTGGATTAGATTAGATTATTAGTTAGTTTAAGCCTCCCTATCCGCTACAAAGGCGATCCAAAGAGAGGAAGGAGGAAGGCACCATTTAGTATGGAGTTTAGGGAACGTAGAATCTATGCAGAAAGGGCATAGAAACAGTAAGATGAGAAAGAAGTTTATGAAACAAGATCAAAGTTCAAGAAGAAAGTAGTAGGTGTTGAAAAAACAGGACAGCAGTGAACCGAAAAAAGATGGTCCGTAACAGAACAAAAACCTATTCTATTCCAACAAAAGGAAGCCTACCTAACCCTTAGCTCGGGCCCTCACATAGTCCCTCTGGGAGCGCTAATTCCCATAGATACAACAGTTGTATCCCCCTGAGGGGAACACTCAGATTGTTAAGGGAAAAGATTTCTAAAATAATTTCAGTCATTACCCTTAAAAATCAGCAAAATTACCCTAGCACATTTGTTTTCTGCAAAAGCAAGTGCTTACTTCCTTTTTAAATTGAAAAAATTTGCTTAAAAAATGTATGCTTCAATGCCAAAAAATGGTCGAAAAATCTGAGAAAAAATATCAATTTAGTTTTTGCTTAATTTTATCTGTAAATACATGTACGTATGAAAAACTTGCTCAAGTTAAATAAAAAAGGTATTAAATGTATTGCATAGACCATGAAGCTTACACTGAGAGGATACCAACAGCAAATTGCATGTGTCAAACTTCTGGAATGTCTAAAAACATAGTTGCAGGAATACTATGAATTGCCCTAATTTTGCCACTTAGTTCAAATTATTTCCTTACTAGTTAAATCACTCTTAAATTTTGTCCAAATTCCTTAAACTGGAAGCACAAGCCAACTGGGAACTGGAGTTCCCATCAGGAGGCAAAGGGTTAAATTTATACTAATATTCATATATTGGTACATTATTCTACAATTTAGTGATAAATTAATAACAATACACCATTTATGTTACAGGCTCAGTAAATATGTAATATTAACACATGTATTTTGTCACAACCATTCAACATACGTGTCTGGCAATTTTGAAGTACAGTTTAAATAGCTATTTTAATTCAGAAACCCACAATGATGAATGACTTGCGTTTCTATATATAGTATATTGGATAGTTTAATCATTTTGGACCACAACAAACTATTACATAGTTCACACTAAATTCTAGGAGTGCATTTAGCATGAACAAACACGTTCGTTGTATGATACACAGAAGAAAAAAATGAAGGAGAAACAATTAACAGCACAGAAAAAAAGACAAAAAAGCAACAAGGAACTCACCGTCCGGCCATCAAGTTCATGAGGTCCGCTCTTGAGGACGAGGTCAACTTTGCTGGGATCAGCGAAGGTGACAAAGCCAAATCCCCTGGAGCGACCAGTTTCACTGTTCTTCATCACAACGCAGTCTATGACCTCTCCGTATTGGCCAAAGTAGCGCTGTAGTGTGTCCTGAGTGCTCTCCCATGACAATCCTCCAACAAACATTTTCCTGGAAAGGACAATAAATCATGGATATTAACTTAAATGATTCCTTCACCCTAGAGTCAGTATGGTCATGCCTAGGCAATCCAAAAAATTTTCTACCATACACTTTAAACATAAAGCACAGATATCTATTAATATAGTTCCACCTTGAGAGTGGAACTAAGTACTAGCCATATTCAAATGACTGAATATAGATTAAAATACTAAATATGCTACAAACCATAACTTGTATCAATATTGCATATATTCAGACTACAAACTGAGGGCAATGCTTGATATGAAGAAATAGGCACAGCTTAAGGAAAAATTCCATAAAATTTTCCCTCACCCCTGCTCCTCTCCATCATGCGGAATGTTGCGACGCGAGTGTCCATCAGATGCCTGCTGAGGCATGATGTCATTGCGCCAAGCACTCTGATCCTTTTTCATGTCATAGTTCTGGTGGTTATGCTGGACTGGGTAAGATCCATTGCCTTGCCAAGAGTTGTCAGCCATAGTGGTCAGTCAAGAAGAGTTCCTGTACTTAATTCTAGCACTAGTAGGAATGACAGCTCCTATTTTAATTAAATCGCCAAGCAGTATCACTGAAACAAAATTAACTTGTGAGCAAGGTGGAACAAAACAACTTAAAGGGTAATTCCCAAGTCTGGTGAGCCCAACAAACAATATTAGTGTGTTTAACATAAAACTGGCAGCATTAAAATTTAATATTAAACCAGGAAACCCAATAAACCATAGTATTACATCTCTGGGCTCATTTCCCAAATCAAAAACAATAGCTGAAAAATCCAGTAGCAAAATCTTAAGCATCACTTAATGCAATTTCCAACATACATTTGCAACATTTTAAAAATAGAACCTGCAGCTTTATCATCAACAAAGAGGTATGGTTATGGGTAGCATCCCTCTTATGGACCTTCTCCTGTGTTATTGAACCTAGAGCAATGAAATTTGGTATACTGATAGGAAATGCAATTTGGAATCGTTTGTGTTTTAAGAAAAAATGAGATTTTTTGAAAGAAAACAAGATATTCTTAGAAAACAGAATTTGAGGGGGGTTATAAATGCATCTCCTCCTACAGTTTTTAAGCTACAGTGATGATTTTAGTATCATTAGATCCGGAATATTGTGGACATTACGGGACACTAAAAAGGAAATCTCTAAAGTCTTTATAAAAATTTTTTTGAGATGCCATTTTCTTTTTGGAAGGGGGAGGGGGGAATTTTCCATTGTGACATCACAACTTTTGTTTGCAACAAATTTTGAAATGCAAATTTAGTGCCAAGGGGGAGGTGTAACATGATAAAATACCACTTCCTCCTCCCCTTCGCTCCCATTCTTCAAACCCCCGTAGCGGGCGAACGAGTGAACATACAAGTCTCATTTTTTTGCAGAATGTACCAGACTTCTTGCACTTCCCATAGCAGCAAAAATTCCTATCTCTACAAACCAGGGATCCAAATGAAGGATACTTTCCTAAATGATGAGCTAGAAAATAAAGAAAAAAAGCCTTGGATTTGCTGTCTAGGTTCAACTTTTTAACAAGCCAGTCACAAAATTAATGATGACCGATTATAAAAAATTAAAATTGTACCAAACCTTTACTCCAGTCACAAAGTTTACGATGACCAACTATAAAAAATTAAAATTGTTCCGATTTTAATTTTTGCAGCTAAAAACAAATCCTACTTAATAAATGAAAATAAAATTATGGGGCCTTAAATTGAAAAATTTACTAACAGAGTGAGACCACAGCAAAACACTACAAACTAATGAACTGAAAGCATATTCCCATATGCCATAGGACTGGCATGTAAGAACTTGAAAACCTCAGTTTATGCCCTCCACAAAGCTATGGAACAATAGCCTCCAAGCTTCCATCTGATAAGCTGGAACAGGATTCTACCAGCCATTCAAGTAACAGTTATGAATAGATCTTATCAAGATTCAGCAGCAGATTATTTTGCCTAGGACTCAGGAAAGAGAACTCAGCCCTTGAAAATAACCAGCATTCAATAATACTCAACAAATTAAAAGGTCATTGAAAACATTGAATAACTAAAGCACCCTCTAAAGTTATACCTAAAAGAGTGGCACCTCACACTTATACAACCTGAAGAAAAGGCAATCAAGAGTTTTTTCTAGTCTTAGAGAAAAATTGAGAAAATCAGTTAATAATAGACTTCATTACATATGAAAATACATAGAACACAAAATCATATCTGTTAAGTCATTGCATTGTGTCATTGTCATAGTTTTGACAATGCTTTCAAAAGTAACCAGAAATATGTAATGAAAAAGTATTCATAAACATGTACTTGACCCAAAAACACAGAATAGTTTCGGTGAATTTTGAAGAAGAATTACAGCATCAAACAAACTAATCTAACCCTAAAATTTGCGCATGAAGAAAAAGCACTCGTGTCATTTGGGAGTGCTTTTTCTATAGGTGATCAACATTAGACTGAGAAGTGAATATTAGGGAAAAATGCAATATTTCCAACCTTATCTATTCTTTCACAACCAAGTGCACAGTTGTATTTATATATTTAAACAGAAAGACTAGTTTACCACTCTGAATAACTCAAATTTAATGTAACAAAATTCAGACTTATAATGAACATATATGTCCTCTAAACAAAATTCATTACACACTACATTTCAAGAATTTTCATTCAAACTATAAATTTAAATTAGTAATGCAGCACTAACTGAGCTAGAACTGTGACAATCAGGTGTTGATGATGTCAAGATTAATGTACTAAAAATATATTGAGAGTTTTTGCTATCTGAGAACACTTAGTAGTTTGAGAGTTTTTGCTATCAGACAACACTTTGTTATTCAATTCTAAAGTTTTTTAAACAAAATTCATTTTCTAAATAGTTGATTGTGTTAGGCCATAGATATTGGTTAAGACTTTCTTTCAAAATCTTTTAATGTTGTTTGTTAGCATTTCAATAGCCTTCTGCACACTTTTTTCACTCATTGTGAATCCATGTAAACATGTTTTCTTTGTTGGAACTGGCAGGTAACAGCATGCAACAAGGCCAAACTTGGGATTATTCAACTTTGGGTGGAGGGTTAGAGAAAAATTGGAATTACATATACTATTTAAGAGATACAAAGATAAGAGATCATTTAAAATGGACTTTAAAATCAGATATCAACAGACAAGGTAATATCCCATATGGGTACCCAGCAAATACAAACAAAATGAAGAAAGAGAAAGAAAAGGAGAAAGCATAAACATAGAAAGAAGCTAGATAGAGATGGAAAAAAACTTAGTCCTCAAGGCCTACTTATAGCAGAGGTAAATTTAATAATAACCATGGATAATGCTACCAGTTTTCAAATCATATATTAATCAACCTAACTAACCCAAACTTATTACCTATTTTAAACTCCTTGAGAGGAGTAAATAAGAAAAATGGCTTACTTTAACCTTAATTTGAATCATCATTACTACAAAGACACTTATAAAATACAACCTATTCTTTTTTTCAAATAATCGTATAGAAAATGCATACAATTAATTTACTAAATATTGTAACTAAACGAATCTTCAAACTTAGCAACATAACTCTACATAGACCTTTCCGTGCCATTCCAGAATATTTAAAATAATTCCTGCTTTTTTTTGATCTTCAAGATGACTTTCTTTCAAATTCTCACTTTATTGTATATTATGCATAAAAAGAAATACTATATCTACTCTGGAGAGAAACAGCTTAGTTTTCAGGGTAAAATAAGTGAGAACTCAGTTTTACTATCTACCCGTAGATCAAGAACAAAGTGAGCTACAACAAGTCATCCTAATTTTTTAGGAATAAATGAGTATAACAAAAGCATTCTTGAATTCTGCCCTGCCAAACTTTAATTTGGCCACTTTGCCTTCTTTTTAATTAAACCAACTCAACCAGTTTTGGGTCATTTTCCATATTTTGTGTTGGTATGAATTTAACTTATCAAAAAAAAGTTTTGGCTGTGTTAAAACCAATAACTTAAAAATTGAAAGCTAATATTTAGGATAATTTGTGTAGCCTGTAATTTCTATCCTTAACTTTTTGTTAATAATGTGTAACATATACAACAAAGTAACCTCAATTCTTGTCATCATAAACAAATCTATTGAAAAAACTTCAGGGCTATAGAACCAACACTATGATAGGCCATCCTGAGATATAATTGTATGAATTTTTTTATGAGGCTGAAATGTTCATAATTAAATGTAGTAATAATAGAATTACTTCATTAAAAAATTTAAAACATTTATATTTATATATATATATCTCAATTTGAGTAATATCAAACACCTTTACACACAGCCGGAAACTTTTCTTTAATACAAAAAAAAGAAAACAGAATTACTACACATGAATGGCTGATATGACTAGCCATATTTAAAGTTTGAAACACTTTTTTCAACCAAACTGACAACTTCAATTAGCCCATATTATAACACTTGAACATGTTATGAGTGAACATAAAACTTTCAACTGACAACACAAGTACAAAATAACGATACACCATAACAGTAAAGCCATGACTTCAGTTTAGGGGCTTGATGATATTAAAATACGTCATCTGAGGTAATCTTGAAAAATTCAAATCGATAATATATTTTATGAAGATTACTTCAAAAACTCAAGGCTTAGTTTGCTCCACAGTATATACACTAACCTAAACAAAAACGTTTTACTCACCGGCACTTCAAGCACCTTCAGTAACTCGAAGCAAATAACATTGTATCTTCCCTAATCCAACGTCGACGGCAACCATGATTTGGTAAACAGTGGAGCGTTAGGCCTAAAGTTTGACAGACGCACGGCAAGCAAGGAAACCCCATGACGCACACCGGCAAGTGAACGTAAAATACTTTTTCTTCACGACCGACAGGAAATTTTAACAATAGGTATGAAACTATTTACAGACAGAGAGAGTAGAATTTTAAACTCAAACATGTGCGTAAAAGGAACAATACTTTCAAGCGTGACCTACTGCGCCTCATATTCTGTCGTGCGGAGCTACAACTTTTCGGCGTGGGTTTTCTTGGAACAATAACATTCCCTAAAATTAGAATTTTAGCTTGATTTGCCACAAAAATTTACTACTAAGAGGAAGACAATATTATTTTAAAAAAGACTGTAGGCTATAACCATGAAAACAATAACACTTGGACAAAAATACAGCAGAAACCGTTAAATTTTCGCACTTTCCACACATTATACAAGCGCGGCCATTCTAGATGTTGCCAGAGCGTTGCGCTTCTTTTGCTCTGATATCCTCTGCCGCTTGGGTTACTGCCGCTATTTAGGAGTTGTTGACCAACAGAGATTTCATCTTGTTCATATTACAGATATTATTACAAACTGAGGATGGTTTTTTCAAACTGGAATGAAACTTTTTTGCATGCTAGCTTGTAAAACAACAAATCTTAGCAACTGTTATGAACTGAATATCTGTTCTATCACTATTATTGTTCTTGGCATTTATATAGAGCTTTAACAGATAAAATCTTTTAAAAATTACATAAATTAGGAAAATAAAGTTTTGATATTTCATGTAGAGCCTAATTTGCTTAAACCATGCACAGTTACTCCCATTTTAGCTATAAATTAAAATTTTGAATTTGTTTTTTTAATTTATAATTAAAGTTACAGCAGCACTGGTACCCATGTACTCTGGATGTTTCCCTAAAATTTTTATTACGATAAAGAAAAGCGAAATACTTTTAAAAAATTGAAATGTAAAATATTTTGTAAAAAATTATGAAAAATGTTTTCAGAAAGATCTTCAGTTGCAAGACATAATGGGAAACGAGAATACTGGTGAACAGTGAAATTGTTTATTTGAGTGTCATAATTTTTATGAAATTGAGTTATTCCACCTGACGAACTAAAAATAATCAGTATGGTTATTTTTCAGGTGTATGTAATATAATGGTCAATATATACATTGGGGCTACATACATCTAATTTTCTAGCAGAAAATTAGATACATTATTTTGCACTTAAGGCTAAAAAATTTGCACAATTAAAAAGTTAGAAAATAACTCTTGTGTCACTCTTTGTCGTACAGCCCTTACCTATTTTCACACCAGCTAATACTTTCACAAAAGCTAATATTTTCACAACAGCTAATTTTTTTCACAGTACTCAAAAAAATTACTTTTCCCAATCAAGTCAAAACGTGTCTTGCCACGCATTGGTAAAAATTCCGCTCTCGCCGTGCCATGTGGTTTTGAACGCGCCCTTCGGTGAAGGTGTCAAGGCTTCGAATCTTGGCGCTGCAAGGCGATTTTCCCCGTTGGGTATAAAGGAAAAACTCAAGCACAATACCTCACTCTACCCAGGTGTTTAAAATGGGTACCGGCTTTACCGGGGGTAACCGTCATGGCGTCCTGGTGTTAGTTATAAGGCATTTGAAAAACCAATGTACAAGATGATGTGTATCAAGCTTGATTGATTGGAATAAAACGTCGTTGGGATATCAAAACTTCATATAATCAATACCAAGATCGAATGAAGGTTTTTCCCTGTCGAGCTGATATCTATTTCAAACTCGTGAGTCAACTAAGGAATTAAAACAAGTATTTCCTTCTCTAAACATGAAAACAACAACACTTGAACAAAAATACAAGAGAAACCGGTAAATTTTCTCGCTTTCAACACATTATACAAGCGACCGCGGCCATTCTAAATATTACCAGAGGATAGAAACACGGGGCTAACATCAAGGTATCGAACTGACGACTTTTTTTTTGCCTTAGAGACGCGCGCTCTTTAACTTTAATAATCGGTAACCATTCCCTTGAAATTTCTTTAGAGATTTTCACGTTTCATTCGAAATTTTATTTTATTCTTCAATTTTATTTCAGATCTGAATTTAGGCTATTTACAGCTCTGGAATAAATTTGAATTTTCACATGACTCAGCAAATTATCCATCAGGTTTCAATTTTTAACGCTATTTAGAGGATTTTTCTCATATTCAGATGATTTTGGCAATAAGAAGTTCAACGCTCAATTTCATATGTTTGCAGCACGATCACACACGGAACAAAAGTGTTACATTCATCCAAGCGTGAGACTTGTGTAATAGACGTGTGGGTCCGCTGGTAGAGGAGAGAATCAATGGATGGCGTCATCACTCACTAGTTATTCTGGACGCTCCCACGAAAGGACACAGGTCTTGGCCCCTACTAAGGATACGTTTGGCGAATTTATGTCCTGTATTCATGCGCTAGTGTGAATAAAATTGTGTCGCTTTTTTCTTCAGCCGTGCCTATAATTTAAATGAACTGTGTATTTATTATCCCTCAACAGAGTGTGGGTGCTGTTCGTTGAGGTACAGGTGCTATGCTAGAGTACAGCTGAATCAGAGTACATGTGGTCACCGTGGCCGAATGGCTTTAAGAGCGTTCGCCTCTGACGAGAAGAGACACCTGTTCGAATCTCGGCAATGTCGCCCAGTGATTCTCCCTTCAGGGAAAAGGAAAAACTCAGCCATAATTCCTCACCATACCCTAGTGTCGGATATGGATACGCTTGACCTGGGGTAACCGTCATTAACTCCTGGTGTTAGTTATAAAAACCAATTTTCCAATTAAAATGTATCAGCGATGATTGGAATAAAGCTTTTCGTTTTTCAACTTTTTTGTATATTCGCATAATCTGAATTTAGATATTATTCAATACTTTTAGACTTCATCGCTTGAAGATCACATAATGTAGAATATTTATAATATGAAGGGACTTCGTTAAACTACCTTAAACATGCACGCAATTTTGTAGAAGTCAATCCTCTAATTGCACAAAATCTTCTGATGCAAACCTCAACGTATGCAAATAAAAATTAGGCGCATTTACTTCCATTAATTCATAACTCGAATAAAGCGCCGTACTAAATGAATAACTGGGACTAATTTTCAGCAACATTAGTTGAGGTTTGCATAACATGAGGATGGACTGCAATGTGGATGTCATGACTGAAATCTCTTGGTAACTTTTGCATCTCGTTTCCAAACACACTTTTTCCAACCGTTTTCACCTAAGTTGAATTCTTAAAATTACTAAATAACACGTGTTCTCCTTGTTTTGACCTGTACAGGCAGTTTCTCATTATTAGTCTATTGATAGTTGGGACTCATTGTGTCAATTGTCAGTTTGTTAGAGCAGAAATGCAACGCTTGGTGTGATTTCGGGAATCCCGTAATTTAGATACAAATGCATTTCACGGTGACTAGTACTCAATGGAATGAATAAAACATATTTTCAAAGAAACCCAATTCGCGATAGCAAACGTTCACTGCTTTATTGCTATCTGGAATACATCGCAAGCCTTTCAAATATAACCGTTCACTGATGAATCAATAATAGAATGTAATTTCTTGCAACTTAATTAAAACCTTTGGAACAAGAACCAGGTGTCCAGAAGAATCATAGCAATGACATTTTTTTTAAGCAAAATATCAAACGTTGATACCAGAAGAAATTAACACCAATGAGTTGACCAAGGGCATATTAATTTTAAACAAATTTATGCATGTTAAGTATTACATTGGGTCTTCAAATGCCATAATTAATGTCAGGACACAACGACAGTTACTCCAATGCTTCCGACATCTCAATTAAGTCCTGCTCTCAGACTGGGCACTCAGCAATGGTGCCGCACACGTGGTTGTAGGTGCTCCAAAATGGTGCCCCATTTTAAAAAGAATCATTTGGCAGCAAGTATGGTGCTCCACGTGAAATTTTCGTGAAGTTGTGTGAGAGTGATGGAAAATTGCATATGTGCTGCGCAAAGACCTTCGAAATCCTAATATATACTTGTTGGGCTGATTCATTGAGGTGTTTTTGATTAGTATACGAACTGAATCAGGGAATTGCAGCCGTGAGTTAAAGTAATACAGCACTTACAAGCGCTGGGTTTTGGTTAAAAGCAATTTTCAAAGAGATTAATTTTGAACGCTGTTCCGCTAATTTTCTGCTGTCCCGAACTTCAGGGTCCATTCTATACTAGCGTTTTCAACGCGGCAGTTTTAACGCCGAGGTAACGCCTCTTAATTAAATTAATCAACTTTAAATTGATGGAAAGCCAATTTTCAGTCTATACTGGAGTTTTTACCGCTTTGGCTGTTGGCGGCAGTGGCAACGCTTGTGAAGGCGTTGCCACCGCGACGTTTTCAGCGCGTGTCATACTAAACTGGGCAGTGTCAAGGCAGTTCTGCCGCCGAATTCGTAGAAAGAGCATGCACTTCAGCGCATCAATATTAATAGACGCTATTATGTTTGACACAGAGAAGTCTATATGTGAGATTGAACAACGCCCAGCTTTGAATAATGTTACATTAGAGGAGTGCTGCAATAAGCTAATTAAAGCTAAATGTTTGAACGACGTTGGCGAGGCAATATGAAAACTGGAGTTTCATGGCGTCCGAAGAGAAGGATCAGAAGGGTAAGTACAACATACATATTAATAATGTTTTTTATTTATCAATATTTATTGCTATACGTTATTCGGTAACATCAAAATATGAGTTCCGTGTGAAATGTTTCAATCACATTTTATTCATTTACTCTTAGTAATTTCTTGTGAGTATTATATCAATTGCAGATATTCTGCACCATATTTCGGAGATAATGTGATTTTTTCCAATTTGAAACCCTTATAGGACATTCATGTTTTCTTCTCTTGTTCACGTCCAAAAATGTTTTTGTTAGCCTTGTTTAGTGCAAATTATCATATCATCTCTGACGTCCTAGAGCAGAGGTCTCCAAACTATGGCCCGCGGGCCACATCCGGCTCGCCACATATTTTTATCCGGCCCGCCAAACAAATCCCTGTAGGGCGGTCTTGAAAAACTAAATATCGTACGACTGGCATCACTGTATTATTCAAAGCTGGAGCTGCTGACAGGTGGCGCTCAGCCCGCATGAGTGTGGGAAATATAGAATGTCACCTTTTCATTGAAAAGTTTGGAGACCCCTGCTCTAGAGTATATTATAACAACCGCACCTAGGCCGTTGATCTCACGTATTTCTGCAATTATGCTGTACTTGGGAACCATTAATTGTAGAACAATCGGTTTCATGTTTCTGACTCAGGTGGACTGTTTTGTCCCACTATGATAAGTACGGAAGTATCATAAAATTCATGGCGTGATAAAAGATATTTTCTCCGAGTTCCTCGATTGGAATGCTAGTTTATGCTGACTAGTTTACGCTGATATTTGCGCACATGCTTACTTGTGTATGTGTGCACGCTATGTGTGCGTATATGTGTGTAGGTGTCACTACGTAATACATCATTTCACTTCCTTATTGTAAAGCATTTATAAAAATACATATATATATATCTATGTGATCATCCACATATGATAAATAAGACGCTTTCAACCAATGATCTTCTCGTTACAATATTTAATTAGAAATTGTAAGCAGCAAAACAAACTGAAAAGGTTGTTACGAACCTCCTTTACTCATTATTCTATATTTCGGTACATCGCACAGCATTTTTGTAGAACACATATGTAATGTGATTGCCTCGATGCATAGATATGTATTTGTGTATGTGTGCGTGTTAGGTGTAGGTATGTACGTGGGTATGTATTTGCACGTATATATGTACATGTATATATATACATATGTGTGTACTAAACTAACGACTAGCATTTGAACTAGAGATACCGGTCTTTTTTCTGTTCACTCTCAACTTGTAACATTACCTAACTCGTCATCTCTTTATTATTGTAAAGCATTCACGTAAAAAACTATAAATTTGTTGTGTGATCATCCATTTATATTTAAGTAAGATGCTTATCAACTAATGACCGTTTTGTTAAAAAATTTTAATTAGAAAAACATAACATGTAATTTTCGTGGTCCTCATGTTTGTATTTTTTTCATGCTTGCTTGAAATGACATTTTTGAACATATGCCGAAACAAGCAATTCTTAAATTATTTCCTGATGTCAAGAAATTCGAAATTTTATGTCATGTACATATAAACTGTCAAAAGTGTTTTTACTCCACAATGAAAATACATCGTCAATGAAATTGTGTTATCTCTTATAATTGTAATGATATATATCATCAAATCTATATTAAGCGACATTAGGAAAACATTGCCCTCAATCATTTCTTTTCGACTAGTGACATGGGTATTACAATACTCATGTGTGTATCATTCAATTGTATTTACCTTAAGATATTTTAAAAACCAGTGTTGGGCACGCAACTTTTAAAATGTTGCGGCGCAACCGCAACCGCAACACCACAAATAAAGTTGCTACGCAACCGCAACAGCAACTTTGAAAAAATCAAAGTTGCGATCGCAACCGCAACTCGCAACCGCAACTTTTAAATTATTAAATATAATTTTAATTAAATATTGTTCAATTTATTTTCCGTATTTATTGCTATGCATAAAACAATATTTATAAATTAAAAATAGTGCATTGTTTTACTAAAAAAAATTAATAGATCGAGTAAATGTGTGGACGATCTTTCAGGATCTTGATATTGAATGAAATATCATGATACTGAAAGAAACGTTTCATTTGTAAATATTCCATGAACAATACAATGAATTCCATTTTCCAATTATAATGTTGGAAAGGTACCTAGTCTGTAGCTATATTTTCGTAGGAGTTCAGTATATAGCAAAAAAGTTAGAAAACAGGAAAGTGCAGAACATTTGTACAGCCTATATGACGGATAAAAAAAACACACATTTGCTCCTGTTATATTTGATATTCCTCTGCTTTTTGTTGTTCCTCTGTTATGATTTGATACTGGTTCATGATCTCAATGTGACAATGTCAATGTGCTGTAATGACGATCAACGTTGCCTTTCAAAAATGTTAACATATCAAAATGTTTGTCTAAAAGCCGAGCACGTCGTGGTCTCAAAATTTCTTTGCCTAAGGAGAAAAGTCGTTCGACAGCAGCGCTCGATGGTATTGGCGTGTTAAATTGGATGAACGAAGCGACAAATTCACTTGAAGGTTACATAATGAGTTACATAAAATATACTTATGTACTGTATGCAAACTCATTGCAAAGTGTATGTATATCACTGTATCGCCTAATGCTAATAATAAACAGTTGCCAGACGGGTTGTACTCTGTACGCTTTAGTTTCAAACGAGTGTGAAACGCGTATTAAACTCTATTGAAGTCATTTTAGAAACTAAATTTCCATTTTGATGTTGCGGTTGCGAGTTGCGGCCTGACACGACGAAAATTGTTGCGATCGCAACAGATTCGCAACTTTCCAAAAATTGTTGCTGCGCAACCGCAACCGCAACAGAAAAAGTTGCGATCGCAGTTGCGGCCGCAACTTGTTGCGGCGCAACTGCCCAACACTGTTAAAAACCAATGATCTACTATCTTTTTGTACCATCTCTATTGGAAATAAACTGTTTTTCTTTATAAATATGACTTACCAACTACCGATCCTGCGATAGGTGGCATGGGCAGGGAATGTTTTAATTTTATATACGGTGCCTTTGCCAAGGTAATGCACCTGGACCATTGAAGTAATTGCCAAAAAATTTTCTTATTTGAATTGCATTTGAGTGGCCTCCAGCAGCTCTTATGTCGTCCATATTGACCATATCACAGGATAGGGTGCCCTCAAAAATAAAGCCATCTCTTCTTCTAAGTTCGAACAAAATTGTGCAGTACGCAACAACTATAACAGCTGCAAAGTCTGGATTCACTAGAATACACGAATGTAGAACACGCTATACTTGTTACTCAAAATTCCGAATGAGCATTTGAATGTACGCATGGCTCAGCAATGCCTGTAGTTATAGATTTTTTCTCGACAGTTAAATTCTTTGAGGGATATTGTTGAAACAAATGGCTTGATAATCCAAATGCCTCATTTCCAAGAACTACATGCGACACTTTTGGGTAGCCAGGCTGTTGAATATTCGTCGGAAGGGATTGGTTTTCTGAAATATCGAGTTGGTTTGATTGCAGTCTTTTGAAAAACTAGATTTTGAAAATAGAAGAATCACCATCTCTACCATACTCAGCAACGTCAATTGCAGTGAAATATTCTTTGGCACCGCACACAGCCAGTAAAACAATCAAGTTAAACTTTTTAAAATTATGATATAATGATCCTGCATTAGGTGGACACCGAAGATGCAATTAAGTACATGTTTAACATCAACTGCCCCAATGCAATGAGGGTAGTTGGTAATTTCGTTAAATTCTTTTGCTTTTCTCAGCCACATTTCTTTGTTCAGAGTAGGCATTTCTTGACGATGTAGTACTTCCCAAATAGCTTCACAAGTCTTTTTCGCAACGAGTGGCATTGTTTTCCTTGAGACATAGAAGTTAAATTCAAGATCTCCAAAACTCTTCACTGATCCAAGTATCTGCAACATAAAATCGTTAAAAGTTAGTGCCGTATAAGTTAAAAACAGTTCCGTGTCAGTCCTCGTAAAATTATAATTTTTGGTACAATAAACACACATAATTTAGCAACATAGAAGAATAACAGTTTGATCCTATTTATGACTCATAAACTGGAATTTATAAATTATAATTTTAGATAACATTTTCTTCATACAATAATAGAAAATTATTATTGATGCATTGATATTTGATTTAAATACGTACGGGGCATTCGTTAAATATTATAAGAACGTACCAATCCTATCTAATAATCATGTCTCTTTTACAGGTAAAGAACTGATGAAGAAATGGAAATCACTACAGGATAATTTTACGAAGGAGCAGCGATTACTCAAGAAGACGGAAATAGGTGTAGCAGCTGCTAGAAAGAAAAACTATTTCCATTTTGATCAAGTATTATTTTTATTGCCGTATTTGAAAGGCAATAGTAACACAGTATCAAATGCCAGCCACGTAAATTCACCTCCTATAGAAGATATAGGCAATTCATCCGAGCAACCTGAAACGGATCGCAGTGCCCAGACAAGAGAACCTGATGCAGATAATGAAAGCGTTCGAAACAGGAGAGTATCATTAAGAATGAAGGAAGTGAAAGGGAGAAGAGGAACAGATAAATTATTTGAGGAAACTTCTAAGACTTGGACATGGTTGAAAGTGTACAACTGCAGAGAGAAGAGAGGAACTCTGACAAGTACGGGAACAAGAGGCTCATGTTGTCGTTTGTACCCATATTGGTCACGTTACCGCAACATTTGCAAATCCAAACAAGAACGGAAATAACAAACGTTTTTAATGCGATTTCTAATGTCTTGATATCAGCTAACCCCAGCCCTTGTTCATCAAAATTTGCCTACTTTACTCCTTCTCCAGTGCCACCAGAATATTTGTCACAATCATCATAAAATATACCAACAGCAACTCATGAAATAGACTCGCATTGTAGTGAAGAATTTAGCATATCAAAAATGTTGTTCTTCTAAAATAAATGCTTCATTTTTGTTTCACATAATTCATAACTTCATTAAGTGGTAGGGATGCTTATGGTATTTTCTGTAATATACTATTGTGTATTTTCATCATGTTAACATTAAAAAGCAATGTTTAATTTTTGTTTAACATAATTCATAAGTTGAGGAAGTATTAAAGG
>JACJUY010000835.1:122182-153756 GCA_014220935.1 Platorchestia sp. MABIK | reverse complement strand
AATATTCATAAATTAAACAGATTCAGAGCAAATATTTAAATAACCGTAGTACAACGTACATTTGTAAGCACGTTAAATCTTCAAAGAAGGCTAGAATCGTTCATTCACTTTACAAGCTGGTTGAAAATGAACAAATCAAAGTTAAGAAAATAATACATAGAAATTTGAATCAAGTACAACGCGTATCAATGAATTGTATTTTTTATTACTTTGAATTCTATTCTAAATTCCATATTCCATTGTTTTCAAGTAAAAATAGAAATAGCATCCTGCCTCTTAACTGGGTTCACCTGGGTTCTCATTGCTGGGTTCAACTTAACTGGGTTCTCATTGCGATGGTTTTCTCTCGTATATTTTGAAGCAAATTAAAATCTCAGATACTGTAGCAACAATGATGTAGCACAATCACACTGAAATCAACTATGACTAAAATTTAAGAATTGTTTTTTCTTGTTCACGAGACTGTTAAAGAGTAGAATTGAATGTTACTAGGCCATGATTTTATTCATTACTCATTAATAAGATTTCGAATTTCAGTTTAGTAAAAATTTTCTTTTGCGGTAAACTTTGTTATCTACGTTCATAACTGAAGGGGTTTGTTGTTTCTTCTGCTTCCTACATTTCTGAGTATTGAGTTACGACACACAACACACCTAGAAGCCAAGTTGAGTTTTCGTCAAAAACTCATAAAAATCAAAAACTCTTCTCGTCTCATGGGATGACCTATCTTCTTCTTGGCAACATGATCAAATCACATAAACCCATTAGAAATACAAACAGCGAACAAGTTTGAAATACATTCTTAGGGTAAGTTCAGTTTTCCAAAGCCCCAATGCTTTGCTCACTGAACTCATTCTCGAGGGGCATTAAAGCGCTTAAGCCCTTCACTGCGCGTTGTATCATACCATGTTCAGTTTTCTGAAATTATAATGTTGTTCTGCCAGTCATTTTACAATAAGTTTAATTTGACGTTCAAATTGCCTTACGCAGTGAAGGACCACAACACAAACAATGAAAATTCAAGTCAGTAAAGCCTATACATAAATGCCCTCACTTTGCCGTTGGAGACGGAGAACTTGTGAGCGGTCAGGTCTTCTCCAGCTAAGGTTTGAGAGACAAGCTGCACCCTCACAGGGCCGGCGACAAGCTCGGTTTCGTCTTTAGGAAACACTTGTGGGAAATTCTGAGGCAGAGATACGGAAATGTCATACATTAAGGAAATGTGAAAGCCTTATTCGTTTAATCACATTTTGTAACCCGTTAAAATTTTAAGTTGGTAAGGTTCTAAACTGTAAGGTTTTCCAATGTTACACGCTAAGTGCATGAGAAGGAAGACCTTGACAGACAAAGACGCTATTTCAGAAGTTAGTGAACCATTCTGCGGACATACGGAAGTCGCATAGGTTTTGATGGAATTAGCTATTGATTTTCAATTTACTGACGAATCTAAAAAGGAGGATTTTAATATTTGTTTTACCGTTGACATAATGCGCTCAAATAAAATGTAGAAAATCTTGACATGGTTTGGCTAACATGTAAAGGAGGACCAGAGCGACAAAATCGCACAGGGAAAAATTTGGTATTTAAAAAAATTATATCGGTACTTATGTAGGAATTAAGATTATGATCAGTGATAATGGATTTAGAGTTGAAGGAAATGACACTAATTTTTTTAAATGAGATCCCATAAGTAGAAGACGAAACGATGGTGAGCAAAACTTCCCTAATTTTATGTCAGAACACCGGTAGAACAAAACACCGGACTTCAACACGATATATTTACGAACTATTTGTAACGTATTTAATTCCAGAATCAGGATACGAACTCTCTAAACAACACCATTGATTCGGACAAGGACAAGGAAAATGTCATGAGTTAACTAAGAATTGGATTTGAGAAAGCCTGTTGCTGACACATTGGCTCGCATTGGAAACTCGCATAACCACACTTGAAAGCAACGTAAAATGCTGACTTTAATTATTACGACACTAACCGATTACATGTCACATTAACAAGCAAAACGTTTTGGCTCTGGTCTTAGCTATTCAAGCTATATATATACCAATGAATTAACCGATTCTTCTTTGCAGAATGTCTGTTGAGTGAGTCTAAACAAACGATATTTCTTCTCGGTGTTTGAAACGAGACTTTCTCTCAATTCTGAGTGAGCGTTAATTTGTTTGGTAAGTATCAACTAATTTATCCTTACGACACATTCATATTATCTTCAATACGCTCGATCAAGAGCTCTTGGCAATTTTGACGCTGGTGATTGACCCTGACGATGGGCACAGCTCGTCTGAGTTTGGCGTCTGTAATTCCATTCTTGCACACGGATGTCAGCTAGATTCACCTCAGTCGAACCATATGCATTTAATTGAATCTTATCTCATTTGACTGCATATTTTCTCAATTAAACTTTATCTTCATTGGAATGCTTCGCTTCAATTTTCAATGGCTTAAAAACCAACGGTCTAGAAATTTGTAAAATAAATTAAATATTTTTACTCCTATTTTCAGTTATAAGCAAAACGCATCAATTTGCACTCAACCCGAAGAGTTAAAATGATCTCTCAGCTATTAACAAATCACAACTTCAGTGAAATTGTTTTACTTCGCTTGTTCATAGGTTTAGTGTGCACGCCTTTTTTGCTCTGCAGCATTAATCGAAAAAATTAATACACAAGGAAATTCATGGTTCCTAATAGCTAGAACGCATTACTTTATAGTTCACGCCATATAGTAGGTATATAGAGGTAGATAGTGTTTAATACATATACTCATTTTACATTATTTCACAGTTTGTTTTGTAAAGTAAGAAAGGAAAGCACCTTGTTGGAAAGCACAGTTTATGTACTTTGGTGTTTTGAACAACTATGCTCGGAAGTTCAAACAATGAAATAAGAACAATGCGTTTTTCTTGTTTCGGTTACTTTCTCACTAGCTAGTTACGTACCGTGTCGTAGTGAGGGTTGAGCATCACGACGGAAGGACACTTCTTTGACAGCACCATGTTCCAGAAGGGCTCCAGCCTGTCTGGCAACGGGTGCTCGGTCACGATACAAACCTCGCTGCTCTGCAGTCCTTCGATGCGGATGGCGTTGACGTATTGCTGTTGTCCGCTGGTGCTCTTATTATCATGTTACCAGTAGAAATGTATAAATACACACAAAAATTTGTGCATCAAATCACCAACATGAATACTTTACTTATCTCATAGGATAAGAATTAGCAGCTATGGGATACATATTAAAATGAAATAATGTTGTCATCATGCATGTAAACTCATATAAGATAAATAATCGTAAACTGATGAACAAGTGTATGGCACCCGTTATCACAGAACTTAAAATGTGGCAGAACTGATGGCATGTTTTTGCGATAATACTAAAATTTAAATGTACGTAACGTTGTCTTAAAAACTGCTGATACAAACAAGTTGTGACGACAGTTCGATTGTCATATTTAAAATTATTTTACAGTATACGGTGCGATTGTCGTGTATGTATAAAAATGAATCAGTTCTTAGAAACACGAATGCAATTTAAAAGAACTTCTATTTCTATAAGCAAAAATAATGCGGTGAAATAGAGTGATGAAGTAAGGAGACGATGTCCCTCGCAGAACGTTAGGATGTTTAATGGGAAAACGAGCAGAGTGACTTGCAAACAGTCATAACGAAATGTTAAATATAGCGGTTGAATTAACATGGTACTAACGTACAGAAAGTCGTCTGCACGCCACGTCGGCTTCTTCCACGGAAAAGGAGCAGAGAAGAAAAAGAAAGAAAAACTGTTTATTTCCAATAGAGGTGGTACAAAAAGACGATTCATCATTAGTTTTTAGAATGTCTTGAAGTAAGGACCTTAGATGATACACACACATGAGTATCGTGATCCTCATGTCACAGGTCGAAATAAATGATTGAGATGCAATGTATTCCTTTGTTGCTTAATCTAGATTTGAGAATATATGTAACTACAATTAGAAAAGAAGACATAATTTCAGTGACGATGCATTGTTCTAAACATTCTTAATGGGGTACACTTACATCAAAATCCGAGTTCAGGGACTAGCGGTATAAGGATTTTTTTGAAAGTAAAACGGGTGGTTTAAATAATTCTGCATCTAAAGCAACGAGGTTGACATTCAGAACTGTATTTTCACTCCTACGTATACCAGAAGACGTGAGTCTTATCAAGGGACTCGGAGAAAATGTTTTTCATCACGCCATGAATTCATGATGTTTCCATGCTAATGATAGTGGCACAAAAGAGTCTACCTGAGTAAGAAACATGATCATTGAAGTTTTCTTTTTCACTGTGCCCTAAACCGTTGATCTTGTGATTTTAAGAATTCTGTTATATCGGAGCTGGAGGATCCTATTGTTACAGATGACGACGATAACTTTATTGCGTTAATTTAGTAAACTAAAATTATGTATTGCTAGTCATTCGTTTTCAGAGCCCTATGAGGAAAAATAATTATTTCATGGTTGATCATCAATACAATAACTAACGGAAATTGTGTTCGTTAACTTATGTCACACTCGGTTTTATGATGAAGCAATATTGTGCAGCAAGATGAATTGACAATATAATGAAATATCATGGCAGGAAAATGTCACAATGTCCTGTTATTGTAGCAACATAAAGTAATTAAGAATATAATTATGAAATTTTATGAAAATATGTGGGTCAAAAAGTACAATGAATAAATGAGAATTGAAATAATATGAAGTAGGTGTGAGTTATAGTAATGGGTTTAAATAGTTGGGTGGCGTCACGTGATGACATAATATGATGAAGTGATTTGATGGAAAAGTGTAATGAAGTCAGTCATACCTCAGAACAAACCAATGGAGCAATGCAAAAGAATTTCTGATTTAAAAATCTTTTCCATTTTTCTTTTCGCCTGCTATTGTTGTCTAAGAATTCTTGTTAAAAGGTCTTCCTAAGTTTCTTAAAACCCCTACTGCGATTCAGCTGAAAATAATTTAAGATTGATTGCTTGAATCGTTCGCTAATTCTTCGACGCACCTAATAATTGAGTTTCGCTTGTTAGAAATGAACTAACACAACGTGTGCTACAGCAGACATTGCCTCAAAGCAGGCTGCTACCTCAATGTGTAGACACTGAAGTGAGTGCGTTAATGTCAGGTTAGTCTTTCAGTGGGCAAAAAATGAATCACAACAGTAATTAATACTTTCACACCTTTCAAAGAGCGCGTATGGCATGAAGAGATAAGTGTTGCCACTATTTTATTCCTGTAGAGTGCGTTTAGCAGCACTTCGACTCATTGAACTGTTCTAACTGTCCCTCACCCAAAACGCAAGTGCTGTTCGTTTCGTGAGTGCTATGTGTCAATCCATAAATTGAAAACCTAAAAGTTTACCGCAATTCATGACGGACAAAGCAAAACTCTTGTAACTTACCTGAACATAGATTCGATGACTGTCTGCCGGGAGAATATTCGGTGACCGATTGAGAGGTAGATTTTCATTCCAAGATGCTGTCGAGAATGATAGAGAGGAAGGTAAACTGTTCAGACGCTGAAACCAGTTTTGACATTCCTGGAGCAAAGATTCCATTGCGCCATCGAGTTCCGGTGCCAGAATCACCGTGTGGAAGCCGAAGAGTATTTCATCGAGCAGTTGAAGGCATAGTTTGAATTGCATTTGATTCTCAACGAGTCTAGCCCTGCTCAGGCGAAGGTCTTGTAGAACCTGCATCAGATCAACTTTTCCAGCGATTTGCAGGTAGTCGAAGCAGACAAGGTCGTAGATGACGGTGCCCGTTCGGCCTATCCCAGCTGAGCAGTGGACAACTGCATTCACTGGAAACGGGGAGCTACACTCAAATTTGGGAAAAAAAATCAATTTGAGGGCAGGTTTTCACAAAATTTCTTTCAATTGTTTAGAAACAAAATTAGGCAATTTCTCTTGAGTAGTTTTAAAACCGTTAGTTGAAAATGAAATACATTATTTGGTACATTAATTCAGAAATTGTGACCGATTGAACGAATAGTGACAGATAAGAAAAAAGTTTGTAGTTCGTGCACTTGTTCTATCTAGCTTTATCCCTAATTAGATAAGGTAAGTAAAAACTGCAGAAGTTATTGAAGATGATTATCAAACTTCTTTAAGTGACTTACTGCCGCTGTAGGAAACGAGCAGTAGGCAAACCCGCTAGCGCAACATGCATTTGTGTAGACAGTGTCTAGTGGGAGTAAAGAGCTTTCACAAGAACTGTAACCTCTCACACGGCCTTATCCCGAGAACGGTGTTGTTAAATCAAGTGTTCTTCACCCTCCCGTCACAGTTACTCAAGGGCTAAGTTGACTGACCAGTGTCCACCAACTTAATTCCCGCTACGCTATCCCGAAGACTTGACACAGTCTCATCAAGTGTCTACCGCCCTCCCAACACTCCGTCCCGAGAACTGTACTGCACAATCGAGTGTCAACAGCTCTACCACCGTAGCCTTGAGGGCAGTTATTTATGATAGAGAATTCCTAACTAAACTTGCTCCATGGTGTCATGATCAATTAAAGCAGCGACGCTGGGTGACTCACAGTTCTCATGAGAGGATGCAATGCGCTTCAACATGCGCGAGAGAGTGATTGTCTCTGCAGGCACCCCGTGATCCGGCCACTTGGTGAAGTGGTAGTGGCTCACTCGCCGCACTTCGGGATGGTTTTCGTACTTCAATTCCACCTATTAAAGGATATTTCAACACGAAATATTAGTCATCGACCTTTAATATCCTACTGTGCTGCGCATCATGCAAGAGACAGTTCTCAAGAAAGGTGTGTTCTTCCATGAAAATAGCTACGAAATTATTTCGCTTTGAAATGCGAAATAAATTCTACCCATCAAAACCTTATCTATTCTCCGAAGATGGGTGACCAACCAAACGAGAATCAGATGCGTTAATCAAATCAAATTGGTGCTAAAAATAACTGGCTCTGTGAAAATGAAATTTTGTAAAACTCAGTTACTGTCAACTAAACCTAATGTTCCCCGAGCATCATGGCGAAGAGCTCGGCCACATGGAAGACAAAATGGAAGTGAATTCAAATTCCAAAAACATCGTTCCACTACCTATCGTCCAGTGACTCACTGAGGTAAAATTAATTATCATTTATCATTAATCCAAAAGAATACTCCTATCAATGAGAGGGAGCACAACTGTCCCTTTCAGGAAATGTTTCAATCCTTTCAGGGTTATTGATTTGATGAAATAAGGCAGTTTGAGCCTGCCTAACAACAAAAAAAGGTGTTCCCAAGTGTAAGAAGGAGAAAGACACTATTTACAATGAAGTTTGTCCCCTTTTCCTGTGAATGCATGTAAAAACATTAAGGGTGTAAAATTATTTAAAGTAAGGTGGTACAAGTTACAGAAGAAAGTAGTAGGCGCAGAAATCAGACGGCAGGGAGGTGAAAAAGATGGTCCGTTATAAAGTAGAAAACTCAATCAGTTTCAAAGAAAGAAAGGCCAATATATCAGCTTGGGACCTTTCGTCTTCCCATGCAAGAGCTGATTTTAATAGATACTACGGTTATATCCCTTCGAGGGGAATCGTAATAATTTTAAAACAATTGAAAGGAACTCTTCTGTAACACGAAAGGAATATTATTCATCAAACATACGGCAAAAGGTTGAAAAAAGCTTTCCACCAATTTTATTTTTGTTTTAATAGAAAGAATTAAAAGGGATTCCGATTTATGGGAAGTTTCACAGAAAATTTTCGATAATGTATCATTGGGTTAACATAGTCTCTGATGAACATAGTTTGTATTGAAAACGAATGATCAAAGAGCAGTTCGTAGCAAATGATACAGGCAGTTCACAGTTTAAAAGCTAACGGTTTCCATTTTATACCTCTGTACGAACTCTAAAACTGTGACGAAATCGCAAGAGATTGCCTTGTGGATATACAAGCTAATTTACTAATCATGCACATACTAATGTGCGTAATGTACATTCCAATGTACGTGGTCGTGAATGTACATGGTAATTTACTAATCACCAGCCAGCAACTGATTGTGTTTAGAGAAAAAATAAGAGGAATCAAAGCCTTTAATCAAGCTGAAGTTTGATCAATTTCAACACTGATTACAATTACAATTGCCATTCAACTTAGTAATTCATCCAATTATACAAACTGCTGTGTTCCGAGTGGAAACATGCCCATCGGAATAAATATATGAGAGCAATGGGTTTTTCACTCCTCACATGGTGCAACATTGTTTCACGTCATACGGGCCACATTGCTATGTTTTGAAGTTTATGCTAGAATCCGAGCTAATTTAGGCAGCCCTTACGTAGTTTAGGAATTTTTTGTTATTGAGGCATCGAAAGCTAGCTGTGAGACCGCGCGAATTTCATTTAGTTTTTCGTATGTATTTTGCTCATCATCGATATCAGAGGTATTTTTCAGCTATAGTTCAACGCTTTTCATTGTGATGATTTTTCGACATTGTCATTGAGGTCCACGAAGTTGTCCTCACAGTGATGTGGTCATTCATCTGCATGGCCTATTCGCAGGGGTGGGCGTTCGGATCTTAAGTCCAAGCTTCCGATTTTCCAATCACGATCGATCTTGAATGTACATGTCTACTGCTCCTCGTAGCTGAAGTACTTGTTCGGGATCGGACTTGAAGATCGGAACCTCCCGATGGAAAAGATCGGAAGTGCGAGGATCGCTCATGCAAAATGTAAGTCCGATCCCACCATAACGGAAAAAATGAAAACAAAACGAAGACGACCAATACATCTAGCGTAGATGTCGTTTCTTTTTGTACGCAGCTTCGAAAACAGATACTGTTTTTTGAAACTGAGTACCAGTCAGTCTTCTGCTTCGGAAGTGCCAATACATGTGTGCGACCTCTCGAGTGTTAGTTCTCCAGTACTACGTCTGTTTCAGTGTTTCATCAATTTTTCCACTGTTTTCAGTGATTTAATCTTATTGCACGTTTGAAACCTTAATAGTGAACAAAGTGGTCATATATTGAACGTAATTTGTGGCAATATTGTCTCCTATGCAAATAATGTACAGAAATATATTGTTGTTGATCAATCGTCTACACAATTTTGAATTACTTTCATTTGTACAGGTTCAAATGAATAGTGATACTTCACTGTTACATAAATTTGAAATATAAATAAAAGATAATTAAATTTAAAATCCAAATATACTGCATTCAATATCAGTATTATAGTATATGTGAAGTCGTTTACGCATATTGAATTCGAATTGCTTTAAAGCTCTTTAAAAACCGGGGATCGCTGTTAAAATCTTAAGATCTGTAAATCGGAAGTTCGGGATTGCTTTAATTTTTTGGCGGCAGGATCGGAAGGTCGTATTCGGAATTAGTCATTGACTGGGATCGGAAGTTCAGGATCGGACTAATATTTTGAGGATCGATGCCCACCACTGCTTGTCAGAAAGAAAAAATAGTGAAATAGAAAAAGTGGTCCCAGAAAGAAACCCCAAAAAATGACAAGATCTTTCAATTTCCATTCCTCCAAATGACTCTTTTCAGGTCTGAAGTTACTTTAATCTACATGGCCACACTCGACAAATGCTGTATATGAGACATCCGATCATCTTAAATGGTTACCGAGGAATCACCTGGATTTTAGAGATGGTGCAGTACGAGGTGGTCTCCGTGGAAATGAGGGTCACGGTGCCTTCCACGTCCGGCAGTGCCACCTGCCCCTCATAGCTGAAGTACTTGCCCACTTTGACCTGCGGAAGGTAACCGAAATCATACAAAGTTGCACTCGTACCTATGGGAATGTAATAAAGAACGGCCTGTGCGATACAAGAGAATCAATTTGAAGAATTTGATACGAAGTTATAATGTAGTCCGTATTCGTAACTAGAAAAAACATTTTATCATCAATGCACAAAATCCTTATGTAAAAATACAACGTTTGAAAGCACTGTTGAGAGTTTAGGTTGACAATTTCACCTCTGTATTCAACATTGTTGTGCTCCGCTTCAACGTTCGACGTTTCTTTGAAATGATTAGGTAACAATCATTTAATCAGTTCCAGAATGCGAAGGGCAATCTGAGAGACTTTGAAAACTATTATGTTAACAATTTTGTAAATTAACAAGAGCCTTAGGAAAATTAGGACATACCCAGAAAATTTCGCTCCTAATGATATCTACTACTATTCAAACAAAGCTATTAATATTTATTTATTGCTTCGCGCTTTTTTCTAAACAAATATTACTTTCAAACTTGAAAGTATTTCGTAAACCAAAAGAATAAAATAAATAATAGTTTACTCATCCTGACTGAACATAGAATTCATTGCATATATAACGCAATAATGTGCAGTATCGCGGTATACGGTTGCAGTATTGCCGAGACCAATTCTTTTAGAAATGACCAAAGTACGTGGGATGCATGATATTTTCATAAATTACGTATATCTAGTTAACTATCACGGATTTCATAAAGCGACTCAGTTCTTCGTATAAATAATAACAGGGCAATTAAAACTTTCATGTCTCAAATATCTATCGCATATGTGTATTATGTCTATCATGGACATGTCAATCGAGCAAACATTAACGGATTTCGAGTAGAACGTGCATGAATATGAAATTTCTTTACCACAGTTTAATGTCAATTAGGTAAGGGAAATTATAATTGTAAAACCGCATTTTAAGACGCTCTGTGGGCGAAGCTTATGATCAAAATCAACCAAAATTCGAATGTGAAAATACTTTACATAATCGTGCACGTGATAGGAAGAAAAATAAAAATGATCCTCTGAAAAATGTTAGCAGAAATTCAAATCAAGCGCAGAATAAATGTTAGCAGAAATTCAAATGAAGGACAGAATAGCATAGCAAAGGTAACAGTGTAGAGACAGAATTATGCACCCGTAATAAATTGAATGGTAAACTTAGCAAAGATTGGAGAATTTTGAGCAAAGAAATTCAGTTTGAGGTTCCAGACGGGAATCTACGGTTATCGTACAATATAGGATTCAGATGAAAAGTTGATGTGGTAACTTTCCGCAGCAACACTGTACAACCAACAAGACTACCGGTTGGTTGAGACATTATCAGACCATACATGATTGACGAGCATCGTTTGAGACACGCAGGAACTATCATCAAAATTTCGGAGAAACTTCCAGGAATGAGGAGATTGAGGAAGCTGTGCACTTTTTTAATTGAATGGGTATCCATTCAAAATTATTCTTTGAATAAACCACTTCGGTGTACAGTAAACACCTCAGTTATTTTTCCAACCATTCTTTGTTTTAATTATTGCTGCGTTCGCCAAATATTCAGCGCAGCTCGAAACGCAAGCATCGAGAATAGTCTCGCTCTTTGAATTTATTTCAATTGTACTGTAATTTATTTTTCGAAAATATTAACAAATACTTCATAGTTAATATTTTGTTAAAATCAATTGATGTTCCTCAAGTGAAAAATTGTGGCACGATCTAATTTTTTTTTGTTATCAACTAATGAAATGACACATTTGTGCTTCATGAAATTTGCACTCATGTCATTATGAATCACCAAATATAGTGTGTATATAGTGTATGGTGTGCACGGCCAGTCAAAAATGACGGGATTCAATATCGTTCTTGAAGAAATTTTCTAGATGTGGATGACAAACAAATATATCCATCCTAACAGTTCCCGTGCTAAATAACATTCTTGTACTTGTGCACTGGTGAAACTCGTATCACAGATACGGTCATTATCACTGTCCTTATGTGCGTGCCAGAGAAATGGAAGAAGCGGACTCCAAACAAATAAACCAAGCGTATTATCAGGTAGTAGCAGGACCCGAGGAAATTCCACAGACAGTGTCATCGTTGAGCTAGATGAACCCATGAAAAAATTCGGTCAACATTACCTAACCTATGCTAACCTTACCTATACTAACCTAACAAATTCTAACCTTCCCTATCCTAACCTTACTTATGCTAACCTTTCTTAACCTAATTAACCGGAGCTATCCTCATAAAATGTCAAACATTTCAATGCATGTAAAAGCGATCTTTTAATGTTACACTGAGGAATTCCGTATCCATGATACCGCCAACTCAAACGAAAACGTCACGAATACCAAACAAATAAATATACATCCTATGTTCCTTAAGAAGCGGACACTCAACAAATATAAAAATAAATACGTAGGTAAATATAGAAATAAATATTTGAATAAACACACAACGAGTATTATTATGTTAGATAGTTAATTCACTCTCTTGTATTGTAGATTATTACTTAGTCAATTCGTGGCTTTGTACAGTATATTCGATCTTCGTTGATTCGTTTTCTCATAAACTGCACTCTTATCAATTCGTACTCATTGAATTTAATGCGCTTATCAACCTGCGTATGATCAGCTCGTATTTATACGCTGGCCTACTTTGTTCTACTTTCGATTCGTAATGTAATCAATTTCTACTTCAAGGTATATGATCCCGTTGATTCTTTAGCAAATAAAAGATGTGCCTCTTTACAGATGCGCACGGGGCCTCACTATATTTTTCTCGTTGAAGTTCGCCACCATGATGATGACGTTCACGTCCTGCTCCACGACCATCCGCCAGAAGTCCGAGATGGTGCACAAGTTCTTGTCTTTTGGCCCTTGGGAGGCGATGTAGCGGCGCGTGTCGCAGGCTCCCTGAAATTGGCCGCACCACACAACTTATAAAAGAAGACAAAGTTTCAGTTCAAACTTAACATTGCGTAGTCTTGTGGCTGTAGTTGCAGTTTCAGAACTGAAGTTACATTTGAAGGTGAACTTTCACCAGTAACAGAACATAATTTATATTATAGCTAAGGTGAAGTCAGAAATGAAAGCCTATATCGAAACAAAGTTGCGGTTTCACTTGGACAAAAATTATGTGTGAAAAAACGTATATTTTCAATTGCAACAGAACGCAAGTGTAAATGGAAAATGTAGGTTACAAGAATGACTGGTTAGTTAGAGGCGGATAGCTGCAGTTGGTAAACTAGTTTTGCACTTCAATATTTTTGAACAACTTGAAAAATGTGTTACTACATGCGACACTACAGAAAAATTACTACTTCGATCTTAGATGTAAAAGATACTGTAAAAATAAAGATACTTAATGGATCGAGTAAGTTCATTGATTTCTTGGGCATCCAACGGCTACTTTGTCGTAGAATAACAGTAGAACTTAATCTAGAGTACTCATCCTGAAGCTTAACTGACTGATCAGTTGTATTGCGTCAGAGAATGAAGAATGAAGTCATTTGTACAATATGATGTTAAAATGACGTTAACAAAAACTGCGTAACCTAAAATCGCAGTAGGATTATTTTAATTTCAGAACATTCGCCCTAACAATTTAAATTTTGTAGAAGAAAGTAAATAGATAATACCCATAAAGAAATAACAGCAAGGCTCTTTTCAGATGTTATAAGGTATTTTCTTCACTGTGTTGGAAGGCGGTGAGTTTCAAGCCTTAATTCCAACGAGGTGGAGCCTATAATGAACTACTGAGATCGGGCGTAGGCTTTATTGATTGATTATAAATCAGTTTTAGCGTCCCTTTACCACTGCAAAGATGGTCAAATAAAGGAAGGATGAAGGCACCCTTCAGTTTGGAGTTAAGGAAACGTGGAATCTATGCGCAATAGGTGTTCCCGCAAGAGATCTCGTGCAGATAGAAACAGTAAGAAAAGAAGGAAGGTTATGAAACAAGATAAAAATTGAAGAAGGAAGCAAGTGGTGCTGAAAAACAGGACAGCAGTGACCCGAGAAAAGATGGTCCTTAACAAAACAACAAACATTTCATTCCAATAAAAAGAAGGCCAACATAACTCTCAACTTAGGACCTCACATTCTCCCTCTGGGAGTGCCGATTCCCATAGATACAACAGTTGTCTCTCCCTGAGGGGATTAAATTGTCAATAGTTCCTTCATGTAAGTACCTTTAGTAACCTCGTCTATTTGTAATATGTTACCTCATTTACTTGTCCTATGTAATCTTATCAAGCTGCTGCAATGTCTTTTGTTTTCTAACCTAGAAGTCTTGAATTACCTTGATGAAGTTAGCGTTGATGTAGTCCGAGTTAGGGTCGTCGTTCATGATCTTCAGACGTACCCTCGTATCGTTATCTGTGGTTATTAGAGATATTAGAGTGATTTTGTCATGCAAGATACGTATATTATCAATTAATAGGGATGCACAAATAAATTACACTCGGAGACCTGTAAGTTAAGTTGTAATTCTGCAGAATTCTTCCACAATTACCAGCGCCCATTTCTGTACCTTCTGTGGAATATGAGGCTCCAATCACACTGAGCGAAAAATGCATCTTCTGCCCCAAAAATTGTTCGAAATTTTGTTGGTGCACACGCCCAAGTTCAGTTCATTCATAGTTCTGTATTGTTAGGCATCATAAATCACTTATGTATGGCGTAATTGTCGAACACTATTTTTATTCGGATGCTAATTTATCATAATTCTGCATTATTGGGGTGGGTGTAACAGTTAAGTTAAATTCAGCTGTACAAAAGTAAATTCTGGCGGCCTCCATTCGCAAGGAGAGTGACTGTCAGCGCGCAATCCCTAATGACCATATTTATAAGTAACAGATCTTATACAATAATTAGGTTAAATTAGATGTTAGTTTGAGCCTCCTTATTCGCAAAAAAGCGTTCCACAGAGAGGAAGGAGGAAGACACCATTTAATATACAGTAGAGATAAGGGAACTTGGAATTTATTCAGAATGAGCATAGAAACAGTGAGTTGAGAAAGAAGTTTATGAAACAAGATAAAAGTTGAAGAAGAAAGTAATAGGTGCTGAAAGGCAGGACAGCAGTGAATCGAAAAAAATGAGTCCTGAGCATAACAAAAAATTTTTGTTTCAACAAAAAGAAGGCCTACCTAACTCTCAGCTCGAGCCCTCACCCTTTTTTCCCCCTGGGAGTGTCATATTTAAAAATTGAAAAATTCTCTCTGCTGTTATAATTGTATCATTGCGCCAAGCAAAATCCGCATATATAAGTTAGAAAGAATTTCTTCTCACACTTAGTTAAGAACTCCTCTGTTCCACGTCGGTCGCATATGAGTAATTTACATAACACTGTCGCACTCTGATTGAATGAAAAGGGTACAAATGTCTATTAAAGAATTTAAATTAATTAAAAAGGGTCGCTTCTATCAGAGACTTTCGTCTCGAATTTTAAGTGCATGAATTTGAGGTATTGTTAGGCGCATTACGTTAGCTTCCACGATAGCCTACATCCGGCATTAACTTAGTTAAGTAAAGCGCGATTTGGTTGCTCTGGCCAAGTGCGTTTTCCAGGCACGTGTTTTTGTGTGGTTCGTGCGAGTGGAAGATATTAAGACGCACCAACAAAAAATACTCAGTAGTTTACTGGTGTGAGAGGCAAGTACGGAAAAAAAGGGAGCACGCGCGGATCAGCGGACACACAACCTGGGAACAATCTCAACAAGAGACAGCTAGTTTGGCAACGCTTTACGGTAGTGACAACCCGCTTTCTGACTCGCGCTTGACCACTACAACGTTGAAACCCGTCCTTTGGAGACTTACCCCTGAAATACAGAACATCAAAACCGAAGCCCTCGAGGGTGGAATGAAACAACGCCCTTGATGATAAAAACGAAGCCCTCGATCATGGAATGAAACAACGCCTTGAACACTGTTCCTTGAAAACCCCGCCCTCGGATCACAGTCTCACTCTAACACGAATTGACCAAGTCTATCACTGCCTAAGTCCTATCTCGCGACCAGAACCTAAGTGACTTCCCGTTTGCTCGCTCCGTCCGCTCCCTTTCGCCTCTCCGTCCTAAGTGACTCCTTAATGTTCTCGTCGTAAGAGACTCCGAACCTGAACGGGGTCACGATCAAGAAGAGGGGTTGGGCGGATAAGGGGTGAGGCATCTTTGAGCTGTCGCTCTGGCTTTCTCTGGTTGCCATGGTTAATCTAAAAAGTTGAAAGGGAACGAGAGGTGGTTTTCTCTCCACTAAATTTATGATCGACGATCATATAGCCATAGTTTTATTAAGGCGGCCTGTCCGAAGCTAAGGACCGAGCCTGTGGTTTCTTTTTATAACACCCTCATCAAATTCGATCTATCTTCTGGCTCTTGCTCGCAAACGTACACCCAGTTAAGACTTAAATGTTTCCATAGCCATCAGACACACGTAATTCCTATTAGATACACCCAATTTAAGCCTCCTGCCAGTTAGCTGGCGACCCCGGTGGAAAAGCTACCACAAACAAAATAAAAAATCCTGCCAGTGTGAAACAAAGAGTAAATTCATTTTATTCATGATGAATAATTTACCTAACACAGTCGTACTGAAATGCAACACGCATGCTTTCTAGGAAAGCTGCTTTTATTATTCACATAGGCTACCTTTCTTGTTCATCTTTAATGAGTTTATTCAGCTCCCTTGAAAACTGAGCTCCACTTTTGGTAATCTAATCGGCAAATCTGGACTTTTATTTTACTCTGATCAAGTTAGTCACCAGTAGCCATTTGGTTGTCCAGTTTGCATGTCTGCAGTATTTTTGTGAAAAAATTTTGACAGGAAGTTTATTTCAAGCTGCTAGAAAAAGTTAGACACGTACAAAGATCCATGTCGAATCATGGTAACATAAAGTTTATCCTTAAAGAAATTCAAGAAAAGTACAAACAACGGCCGATTTGACGCAGCGTACAGAAATACTCTGTATAAGTTGGTGATTTCAATTGGTTGAATTTACTAAAAATTGGTTTCAGCTCATCAAATAGGTCGTACTAGAAGTACATTACATTATAATACTTCCAGCATTGTGTTCATCGTAACACGCATCAATTACAAAATTTACATTTATTCTATTATGTTATGATTCTGATCATAACGTATGAGGAACTATCATGCAGTGGAGGACGCTCTACTTGTTTGAATCGATCGTACCAGCTTCGAGGCGTGTCGATATACGCGCTAACGGCCATTCATATCAGCTTCTTCACATTGAATTCGGGACGACTTCAAGGCGACGAACAGACAAGGGCGGCGTCCAGCCAAAGGAGTCGCCAAACGCCGACGTCGGGAAAATTTCAGGTGTAATTTTTACATATATCATTACTTAACAGCTCAAGATCAATTAAATTGTCACTTCAATTGTTGAGGATCGATGTTCCTATTACGAATGTAATTCAATGAGCTAGACTCAAACGAAACCGCTCGCTCGTGGAATTAATCTGTCTTAAGACTGTGAAGTAATCATTGTGTAAAACCGGACGCTAGCGCTACCCTCCTCGAGGGACGCGAGGGCGACATTCGGGCTGTGACTCTGGCGGAGAGAGGTAGTTCTTCTCTGCCTGCCGCCCTACAGGGCCAGGCTTGGCCTTGCCTCTGTTATCAATAACCTGTGACATATTCATGTAAAAACAGTCACGAAGCCCATCATAATCATCATCCCGGAACCCACGAGCGAGATGAGTGTCTTATTAGTATATTTCCCTTAGCATTCACCATATTTGACATTCTGCTCGTAGGTTCATTGACGCTTTGCCTTAAGCATGCGTGTGTAATATTACTTGGTATGTAAGCTAGGAGCGTTAGATTAATTTTGATGTATCAATTGATTTCTCTGTTGCGCTCAAATGATCATGTAACTGTCTTTTCGGTCATAAAGTAATGATGAGGCCAAGTCTCAGGATTTCCCCTCAAGGATGGAAAGAAAGTATGGATGTTGTTAGAAGGTAACGCTACTAAATGGCATAACTCATGTTCATTATGGTGTCGGTGTGTATTTTTACAAATTTTGACCAAGAAAATAATAGCGAGGAATAAGGCTTTGATACGCAACATTTTATAATAAAAGCTTTTAAAAGCTTTTACATTTACCTTCGATGTTTTCAATTATGATTTTTTCAGCGCAATTGTTGAGAATGACTCATTGAGTCGAAACGTTCATTTTTAACTGTAAAGCTTTTAATATAAAATGTTACGTATCAAAACCTTATTCTATGCTATTATTTTCTTTCTCATGTTCATTATCAATGATTCATGCGAAAAAGCTCACGTTATGACTTACGTCAAATAATCATTAATAGGTTCTCTCGATGACCGAGAGTGTTGGCGGCGTGTCTATCAATTAATAATATCATGACGTGGATATCGAAAAGCTCGTTATCCTTCAATCAATAAAATATAAGAATTGTGACTAGAAAATGTCACGACAAGGAATCGAACAAATGACGTACAGCAATGGAAATCTCATCACAAAACGACATACATAACAATCAGTCATCTGTTTCCTGCTGAGGGGAAACAATGAATCACAACATTCTAATCAACATGCAGTAGTAGATTTTGTCACAACTGTTTTCATCATACTTCACTACCATTGTTGATTTCGTTTACATGTTAAGACCACTTGTAGAAATTTTTAGAACTACAACATATTGCTGTTCGAGTGAGAGCTAAAAATTGCTAATTTTATTGCTCAAAGCTCCACTGACTACGGGTATTTTGACTTTCAAACGGTAAATTTGCACAGAATTCCTGAAGCGATTTACAGGTTGACAACATCGTATAGTGTAGGACACTTTGATAGAGAATGTTAGGTCAGTTGTAATTCAAGGATGACCAAAGAAGGTCGTGGTTTTCTTAATCACCAGAGAGCGTTGTTTAGTAATTATTCAATTTAGGAGAAGAGCCTATACTTGTATCAGATACTATGATCGTTGAGGGACAAATATAAAAATTAAAATCGAACCAACCGTCCTTTGGGAAAGACCTGACTGAAATTCGCAATGTATCAAGCTAAATGGGCACCGTAGTATAGGTTTTCATCAGCTAGTCGTTTTCGAGGAGGTGGTATATTGATAAACGACTGAGATGAACAAAAAACCAACGTTTCAACATCTACAATTATCAAGATATCCTCACGGCATACAGAGGTCCATTTTGACGAAATATCGATGGACTGTTTTTTCGTGAATTTAGTCAAAAATCGAACATTAAATGCACTAAAGTGGACCACTGGAAAAAAAAGGCTGGACCACTCCCTTCACCGTTCGCCCGAACATCGTTGTAATGTCACAGCTAGAAAACTCCATGAACGAGGTTGTCAAGTGGGATATCATGCCCCACAATCCCTACCATGCAGTATAGTGACATGAATCTACCACACTTTGATTTGTTCCGGAAATAGGAAAACTCAATCTAGGACATCATTTTTCTTTTCTTGAAAATCTTTCCGCCTCTTTCACTTGAGTTATTTGTTCGAAGGACAGAAATAAGGTATATGATGAAATGGGGAACGTTCCTTCGCATTCAAACTCGATAATGGAAAAATGTATCCACAGACTAAAGAATTTTGCATTTCTTGTGATATAACTTTACAATATACCGTACTAAAACGGGCGCCATGGCAGAGTGGCTAGAACACTTGTCTCCACAGAAAAAATTCTTGGGGTTTCAAATCTCGATGAGCTCAAATATTTCTACGTTGGTAAAGGAAGTTAACCTGAGATTGCACGCAAGTTCGGGGTATAAATAATTACCGTCTAGCACTTATGATACGTTACTGAAACCTCTCATTATGATATGGCTTGAGTTCTGGGGAGAGTGCTCGAGGGGAGGAACTAAAAAGTGAGTTGGTGTTCAGGGAGCTACTGTAATACAACACTTTAATTCTCTATACTCTTAAAAATATTTCAACTCAAAACCGTGTAAATGCTGTGGGCCCAGCAGGTAAGGTCGAAACTCCGCTTATTTTAATGAACGATCTACTCACATGGATAGTTGTTTCGGTAGCGATTTTTCTGTCGGTTTTCCGGTTTTTCAGCGTCAGTCATCGGTTTCTCGTAGGTGGTGGGCATCGCCTATTCAAAAGGAAAAAATTAAAAAGATTCAGAGATTGCAAAAATGATGATTATTAACACAGTGCGTAGAATTAAAGCTCCTAAATAGAAAACTAACAAACTAAAATTAATTCCACAAAAAATAAAGCGCATGAAGATCTAAAACTCTTGGTAATTTATGAAGCTGAGGGAAAAGAATCCAGAGTTTGAAATAGAGTTGAATTTCAAATCATTTTAATTCATTTTTCAACCATGAAAATATTAGATTTTTGATGATCGAAACGACAGCGTGAGATGGCGGCTACTCGGAGGTAATTGCGACGTGATACGGCGGCCACACACGGTGCTGACAATTGGCTCATGATGAAGGCTACGTATCGGGAATTATTACTAGATGACGGCTACGTGTAAAAACTACATGATGACGGTTACGTGTAAATTATTAGTGCATGATGACGACTACTTGCAGAAAATTGATGTATGATGAAGGCTACACATAGGGAATTATTGCTAGATGATGGGTTCGTTTAGAGAATTTATTCATGATGATGGTTACGTGGAGAAGCGGTGTTAAGAGAAATGGTACGTGATGGCCCGACATACAGGGAATTGCTACATGAGGTTCTACGTACAGTAAAGCTGGTACGCGATGGGGTTCATGTACAGTGAATTGATGCATAATACTGGCTTTGAGCAGAAATAGATGCATAATATCGGCTAGATACAGAGGATTAGGACATAACGACAGTTTCGTTCAGGGAATTGAAGCACAATAGATGCTACGTACAGAAAATTGGTGCATGATGTCATTCGAACAGATGGTCTCGTTAAGATATCCCTCCATGTCGGCCAGCAGCACCACCTGCGAAGAACTTGTCGTGCCCTCTTGGTTCTCATAAATGATGAGGGAATCTGAGACTGGAGTTGAAAAGAATATAGAAATGAGCTCGTTGAGCAAATGCACGCACTCTTAATATCTCACCTGTGTTTACAGTATTAATGAACGTCAAAATTTGGCTTAGACGGGAAAAGCCGCGAAGATTAGTTGTGGAACATCGCTTTTTCCGAACATTCAAACCTGGCCATATTAAGGTATTCTTGAAGTTGTCACTTTGCTCTGTAGTTCAGGCTGGTCCATTGCTTTGGGGATATGAAAAAATTCACTTACGAATCATGTCCATAAGGTTTTTGACATAAAACGAAGCAGCACTCTCAGGGAATTAGGCGTAAATGACCACCTCATCTACTACAAAATATGAGGGAATATTTCTGTTTTTTACGATTTCAGGTGTGACTGGTCGCATAACGTTGAGTGATCGTTTAAAAATTTTTTTAACTTTTGATCTAACCTACCCTTACCTAACCCAACCAAGACTAGCCTACACTGATTAACCCCTTTCAGAAATGGAATTTTTCAAAAAAATGCTCAGATGTCGCCATCTTGAAAATTTCATCGCATTCATCGAGAGCATTCTATTCGCACGTATACGTCAATAGTTTTATTCCTTTTTCACTGTTTTTTGAAAAACTGATGTGATATATTAACGTCATTTTTAAATGATTGTGCTTAAAATTGAAATAAAAAGAATGAATACTTGATTTTCAATGAACAGTCAAAAACTTGACCTACACTTCAAAAAATCAACTTGAGCCGGCAATCACTTTCAGCTGAGGAGTTCGCAAAAAAAATTTATGGGAAACTTTTCTGTTCAGATATACAGGTATTTTCTGTTCAGATATACAGGTATTTTCTGTTCAGATATACAGGTATTTACTGAAAATCAGAAGCTGAGGTCCGTTTCCACCGTATGTTGCAGTATAAGCGAACAGTCAGGTATTCTGGGCCCGTTTGAATGCCCTCGTCAATGTTGACGAATTATTGAACAAAATTTATTTCTTATTTTTTCCGTTTCCGGTAAGTTATTTTTAAGAATATTTTCAATGTCCAGTGTTGATGCCAGAGAAATAATCATAATGAAACAAATATTATGTGAAGAAAATTGAGATAATATACCAAGAAGGAACTAGGGAGCCTCTTGCTAATAAATTTTGGCCATAATAAAGTTTTAATAAACGTATTTATTTCAGGTTAGGGTGGGTTACCATAAGTTACGTTAGAACAAATTAGGTTAATGTGTGGTCACGTCATTTTAGAAACTTTTTCAACTAAATTCATTGAAGCCCTCTGAGTGGAGCAACTGGGCTCGTATCTGGAAAACCTTCAATAATTATTTTAAATTCGGTACATGTGTGTGGAAATTGATTTGCTTATGTTTAGCATCTGACGGTTTTTTTGGCTCGTGCATTGCTTCATTAATGGGCTGCTCAAAATAAGGATGACTTTCAGCATCCTTATCTTCAATAATTGAAAAATACGCAGCACAAAGAGTGTTCAACCGATTTACATAAGATTTAGTATGCTTTTGTTTGAATGATTTTCACACTCGATTTGCATTTTAAAATAATTGCGCGATGGAAAAGGCTGCATGTAATTGAAAAACCTCGGTTTATGTATAAAACAACCTGATGATGTCATACGTGACTTAACCGGGCCAAATTTAAACTTCAATTCCTGAACCGAGATTTTTCGTTGACGAAATTTTCCGGCACGTGCAACTTTGTGCAAACGAAAAAATTTATAGAACTTTTCGAGCAATCGACGTTCGAAAGGGACCTGATAAAGGGCCTCGATTTCGCTATTTTGACGAGGTGACGTCCCGTTACGTCCAGCGTGGCGTCGTAAAGATAGAATTTTCTTAAGCATAGAACTCCTTAATTTCTCTGGGCGATTTTTTATAATTGATATAGAGCATTCAAATCATTCAAAAATGCATCGATAACCGAGGAAAATCAGACTTATTCTTTTAAACAACAACCAGCAAAAACAGATGATTGCCTTGTAAAAGGTCAGTAATGAAATATTTTCAGGATTCTAATGCAACAGTATGCGGAGCAGAAGGATCAACATTCGATTGCCAGAAAATATCTTTTGCGAACGTAAGGGCCTATGACAGATGAGGGCCCTGCTTTAGCGCTTAGGTTTTTTAATAAATTTTGTTATGAATTAACTTAAATAGGGTTGACGAGACGTAACCTAACCGAACCTAATTTGGTCGAGGTAAACTTTTTACTGCGGCTTTTTGCCGAAGTGATGTCACAAGCGACGCAAGCTGTATCTTGCTCAGGGTCTTCATTTGCTTATAACTTATATTTTCGTCGGATTATGTTTCTGAACTTAAGATGACATATTCAAATCGTTTTAAGGGAGAACCTTTCTGACGTTGATGCTAATCAGATAAATATTTTACGTGCAATAATTAGGTGAAACAAAATGAACCTCATACAAGCCTCCAAAATCCAGTGGCCTTTTTAAATGCTGCAACATACGTACAAAAAGTATCGTCATGTGTTGAGCGAATACAACTACATATCCATAATATAAACTGTCAACCGGATCACCTCGAAAAGTGTTTTAACATTTACAGAGAGGGCTTAAGAGGAGCTAGTAGTTGGAAAATTGAATGGAAAGTCTAAATATTACGAACACTCATGGACATGAAAGGCCGCTTGATACGTTGGTACTCACAACGGACGAAAAGCAGTAAGGAAACGATGAATAAGACATATCATTGAATAAAACTAGAATTTTAAAGCAAAATTGTCCCAAGCTCTATAATGTTATGCATGGGATGGTGATGATGAGCGCCGATTTCCCAAGCCCGACAAAATAGGAAAGATATAACAAGAAAAGTTCTGAAGAATTTCGTAGCAACAAGTTTTCGTAAATATTTATTGTACGGATATTCGGAGTAACTTTGTCGTTTTGTGTTACGAATGCTCTTTTCATGAAAATGCAAATAATGGTGAATAAACTACGGGGGTAATTGTATGCACAAATGAAACTGCAGTATAATAAATCATTTCTAAAGCATTTGAACTGGTTTCACACTCGTAAAGAGCACAGTCGTCTGCCACAATAAAATAAACTTCAGAAGACAAAGATGATCAGTTTAAATCCAGCTATAAAATTACTCGTGCTTGATTGCTTCACATATCAGATGTACTCAAAATACTTGTCGAACGAATCCGAAAATTTTTGCCGATATTAATAACTGCCGCAGTAACGAGGTTTGATGCAAGACGCTGTTTGCTGACGCATTAAGGTGCAGGCGTCAATGTTCAAGTGTAATTCAGCATTATCCTTTATTTGAATAACAATATACTTACAATGAACAAACAGTGAATTTACCCAAACCGAAAATAGCGGTCAATATAATAAATGCCGGAATAGAAACCCTATAGTTCACGAACTGCACATATTAGGGAGTGCTCACATACAAGACCAAGTGACGCACATAAGTGTCAACACAATCAGCACAGTTCACGAAAGTGCGCACCTGATGACGATGTGACAGGCTTCACTTTCAAAACTGGCTTGCCGTGTGGCGCGCCCTTGTTTGTTGGTGGAAGGACGATCTTGCCGCCTCCAGAAGAGGCCCTGCTGGGCGTAGGATTTGCCTCCACCTTCAGCGCGGGTGAGAGGCTTTTGCTGGGCTTCGGACTTGCCTCCACCTCCACCGGTGCAAGAGGCACGTTCTCAAACTCTCCTGATGTTGGTTTTGGCGGCGACTGCTTCACGGCAAACTGGGAGGTGAAAAGAAAGGTACAAAGCAGTGAAGTAGATTACGGTTATTTCACAAAATCCGTTTTATCAACCGTTTCACGGATGCGTTTTCTGTCCTGTTGTTAAGCTCATATTTTACAAGCTCCTAAGCTACCGACAGCCTCTAATGGAAAAATTTATACTGAAATAACTGAATGATTTATTTATTAAATATTGTGGTGGAATGATTCGTGTAGGTCATCGTGATCAAGTGATCACTTTTTTTTAGACCACTTTTGACTTTTAGAGTGTCAAATACATCAATCTAGCCGTATTTCAGGGCAATCCATTGATGTTCATTATCGTCAGTATCATTTACGAATTTCGTCTTTTTTTCTATTCCTTGTTCTCTCTCTCCCCTTCTTTACAAAGCGAATTACACATGAAAGAGCGCTTATTCAATCATTGAAACTGATGAACGCTGGTGTAACGAATAATTTATAAATTGATTTTAAAGATTCATTGCAATGTTTTCTTTTTGCTTTTTGTAGCGTTCATTGTTGTTCTTTGGTGTAATTTTTGTTGCGTAATAAAACTCTCAACAGTGTGTGTGTGTGGAGTGTTGTGTCGTGCTTTTGTGATGAGCCGTGTGTTTGTGCTTAGAGTGTCGTGTTCAGCTTACAAGAGAGTGTGTGTGTGTACGGTAGGCCCCAACAACAGGTGTCCAAGAGGTTGAGGGCACACCCTCTCAGGCCCAGTGTAGGGGTCGGAAGTCAGGTCCTACAGGTGCCTGAGAGAAACAACGTAGAAGGTTGTTGAGACGCTTGATTGTTTTAGCTTCGCGATTGGAAACTTCGGACCTGAGCAAATAAATCTCGGTGAAGACATGTTGGAAAGTAACGGCTTTCAGAAAACGGTCTCAAATCTGAATTCCAAGAGGCGGAGAAAGTGACCTCCATACTAACCAATGGGAGGAGTCATATTCATGTTAAGGAGGAATGGAACAGGTGCCCACAAAACTTTGGTAAGATGATTGGCTCGTTTACCGTGTATAAGGAGAAAAGCACCCACCCACAAGCACATCTGGTAACTTGGGAAACTCAGTTCAGCTTAAAACTCCGGCGCGTGTGCCAGAAGCAAAAGAACGTGCGTAAATAGCAGCGTGCTATACTGAAAAACCATTCTGAAAAAACATATAAATAGGTGCGCAGTGCGCAGAAAATACGTAAAAAAATTAAAATTTCCAACTAAAGGAAACTAAAAGAGTATGGAAACTAAAAGAGTTTTCTCTTTTTTCAGGCTTATTTTTAAAAAATTCACACAAGTCCCATGACAATCAAAGAAAACGAAACTCCAATGTGATATGGAAACACACTGGGAGGGTAAGCTCATTATAGAGTAAATTACAGTACTAGAAAATTATTTTAAAATATTGGTTTGAGAAAGGTTGAGGTATCATTTTAAATAATGGGGAAATAGAAACTAATTAAATTTGCGGCACAGTATATGTCGATTCTATTTCATTCTTTCAAGATAGGAGGAGCTCAGGCCCGAAAAATTGGAAGGACCATATTGATTAGCCGAGCATCCGTCTGCGCTCCCGTAATGGAATAACATTCCTAAAAATCGTCCGGAATAATAAACTGATACTTATTGAGAAGAGTAGTAAAAGTGTTGGGGAATAGAGTGATGTTAACGATACGTGGTGTCGAGAGAGTGACGTGTCGAGTGCCACAATTTTACATTTTTATGAGCAGCTGTGCGCGCATATTGTTGATTAAATGCTCATAGTATCATGTGTAAGTGGAATACTGATGTCAATTACTGATGTTTAAATTTGTGGTGGGGGTTGACCGGTCAATCATTATAGGGATTTATCAGGAATGTAGTCGTAGGTAGAAATTATTGCATCCATAATTGATAAATGTGGCATTAGTTTCGGCATAAAATGTACAGTGCTTCGATGTCAATGTTTTACTATAGTATTAGTTGGATGTCCATTTTAGAATACAATTGGTGAAGATTAATGCGTGAGTTGGTCCTGTTAATTCGATAAACGAAAGTCACTTACGAAAAGAGCAAGTTGAAAATCCCCAGTGCGAGTCTGAGTCTGAATCGGCAGCTCGGTGAGTACTGAATATGGTTTTACGTGTTGAAATATGCAATGCTTTGATATGATTGCTGTGTGTTTGTCCCCTTTCGTAGCTTATATCATTATACATCTCATGGTATGGAGGGGCGCCATTCCTTACGCCCTATCTTTAGACTCCTTTGTTGTTGTAAATTAACGAGGGAGCTAACGTCTCGTGACACTGGCAACTAGAAATCACTAAGATGTTGAAAGAGAAGCTTGATTAGACATGATAGTAACAACTGGGACTTATTTTACGAGTTCATTTGGACACCAGTGATGTGAATGCTGAGAGGCTAATTATATTTTCAATTGAAACAAATCATATATATAATCTAGCTAAGATTGGTCATCTGATATTTTATGAGTTACTCAACACTTATTTCCACTGCCATGAGCCATTTCGATATAATACGCATTCATCGTGTGAGGCGATGCTTCCAAGTAGGAATACAAATTTATGTGTTGTCTTCAAGCCAGCCTTTCGAAAATGTCCTGCTTGGCCTCCTGTAACCGTCAAAGGCAAGCCCCAACACGCCTTTCAAAATAAACGTGTTACGACAGTTATTGATGGTCAATTCGTGTACAGGACCATAACCCTAAATAATCATTGAAGAACTAAATTTAGCGTCTACTCTCTATAAGCTAAATAAGATTCTAAGTATTTAAAGTTACAAAAACTTAGAAATATATTCTTCAACCCTCGATGACGTAGAGCGCCCTTAGGTTACCATGTGGGGTGGAGGTGATGGCGTGGCGGTACAGGATAGGCATTCAACTGACGCCGACTTACTGTATGCATGTTCTGCTGGCGTAAGCTAAGCGCAGTCTTCGTGTAATTTATGCTTGGTAAATGATTATACGAAGAATCGAAGATTTTACAAATGCTGTGTTGTTTTGATGAGAACACATCTCTCAGGAAATAGTGATTTCGAATTTTTTCGAGACATCTTAAGGAAACTATAATGGCGAGATGCAGGTCGCACTCGTAGCGTTGTAATCGTTTGAAGATGAGATATATGTGGTTGCATGAAATGCATCAGCCCTAGGATAGATGTTTTTCGTTTAAACTATAGCAGGCAGATAAACAAATGGAAAGATGAGAGACGTCGCCCGGTATTCACTAAAGAATAAATGTATATCAAGCGCTACTGTGAATGGACAGGAAATGACTCATTCTTGTCGCTTTATGCAACTGGTAAAGGAAAAATTCACATAATGATGATTTGAATTAATTTTCACAATTTGAGTCAACTCAATTGACTACATCCTTCAAAATTGTGTATTTAATCTGTTTTTTACTGAAAAATCAAGATGTATTTTAAAACTTAGCAGAAGAACAGCTCGTAGCATTAGACGCACATATTTTAAACGTTGAATTCAATTGAAATGTAATCACATAGCTTACCCTAGAGCAGCTAGTTCGATGCATCTTGTAGAATTTATTATATATTATTTCACCTAAAAAAAGTATTCCGAAGAGAGGAAGGAGTGAGGCACCATTTAATATGGAGATAAGGGATCGCAGAATGTATCCAGAAGAGGCATAGAAGCAGTAAGTTGAGAAAGAAGTTTATGAAACAACATAAAAGTTTTAGAAGAAAGTAGTAGACGCTTAAAAACAGGACAGATGTGAACCGAAAAAATGTGGTCCTTAACAAAACAAAAAACATTTTACTTCAACAAAAAGAAGGGTTACCTAACTCTCAGCTCGTGCCTTCGCACATTTTCTCCCCTGGGAGCGCTAATTCCCATAGATCCAATAGTTGTATCCCCCTGAGGGACTGCATACTGTGAAGATCTGTTAAGAATAAGAAAAATATCAAGGCTATGTAAATCCACAGCTGATATATGGTTTCATTGTTATCAGACATGCTGAACGTAAATTACTGTCGGAACACAGCAGTCTTCAACTGAGTATTTTAGTCATTAATTCAAAGGTTTTACCATCAACTGAGAGGTTTTAATTTCAAGTAATTTATGAGGCTCCTTAAATGTACGTTTGAAAATTAAGAAAAATGACTGTTCAAAACGTCTTGATGTTCGTTTATCACTCCGTCAAGTCAAGTTGGAATACCTACGCTGCTAGCTGTTCGGAACAACAATTTGAAATTCGAAAATTCGGCCCCAGATTGAGAAATATTAAAACTGAATAGAATTGTACTTTGAAAACGAATTCAACTTTTATTAAACGCGGTAAATAATGAAAAATAAAAGACACTCAGAGATACTAGTATAAGAAATCGGTAGCAGAAACAAAGAAGGTATAAGAGGAACAAAGAAGCAAAAAAAAGATAAATAATATGTACATAACTGCGCATCTAAGCTCACAATAGATATTTGGAACAAGTGTTATTGATTCTCTGGTGGGGAGATAGGGTTTTCACTGAAAAGAGCTAGTTCTCAAACACGCTGACGAGAACAGACCCTCTCAGCATACTAGCCAGAGTGAAGCTCAAGTTGCCAACATCTCCGAGACACTAAGTCCCCAAGATGAACAGTAGGGCAAATCACATTAGCGCCCCTCTTGAGGATGAATCTACTTAGATCAACCCTGTTCTAATCACACATTATCCAGAATTAATTCGAATCAACTCTGTGTCAGATCAACAGTAACTCTCAGTGTCAACTATTCAGAATTCACTTTTACTCACATGTTTCTTTAGGTTTTTCGGGAAGTGTCGCTTCGTAACTGTAAGAAGATAAAAGTTTACATAAATATTGCTACGTCGAAAAAAAACATAACATAGCGTATGAATTCTAATGACCTAAAATGAAACATGACAACTAGCACCTATCTAAACCAGAAGCCATTCGGACGAAAGGCCTAATTTGGATAGTGAAAGCTGTACGAACACTAGTTGTAACAGTCATAATTGTCATTCGTATGACTGATTTCTGAAAACATAAAAAATTTTGCAGATTACTATTTACATTAATATTTCATTAGTTTTAAATGAACATTAGGAACATTAGGGAAAATTAGTACTAATGAGAACACGGCTACAAACCGAACCTGGGGAGTCTTTCAATTTTTCCTCGTCAGCGAACATCAGACACTTGTCTTGCAAGCGGCGGCGGTAGCTGTGGAAGGAGGATAGAGTATGAGAAACAAGTATGTGCCATTATATTTCTTTGATGCGCATTGCATCACGTAAATCGCATTAAAGTCCGAATGAGTTGGTGGCCATTAAAAAGAAGTTCTTATGTTTTAAATGGGTAGCACAGGATCACTTTGCGGGGTAATTCTTCACGATAAGCCCAGTTATTGACATCCGTCAGAATAGCAAAGCCTCAGAAAAAGTTGCTCTGCGTTCTCGAGATCGCCAAATTAAATTCGATTTTCACGGGACAGGGAAATTTTTGAAGACAATTTGACTTTATTTAAGAAAACCGTACACCTTTTTTGGGGCAAAATAAATTTTCATCAAAAAATTTTTTGCTTTATATTGAAATTATACATGTACTGAACATCCACAATAAATTTTACAGGCGCACACGCAATAGAACGCTCACTCTGGTGGGTAGAGTGGTGGTGAGGGGGGAATGTTTTTTTTTTTAAAAAAGTTCTTTTTTTCAACCACACAAACAAAAAATAAACAAAAAGAAAACAATTCATTTTCTAACAAACAAAATGTTTGTTTGTGAAAGTGTCATTTTTTTTGCTTCTGTGGAAACCTAAAGTTTCCTCACGCCAAATTCTACTCCTACTACAAATTTCGATGTAAAGAGTTGAGATGATGTTGTTTTGAAAGAAGAATAATAGGGCTACAGTCCCGGGGTAGCAATTTGAGATTGTCGAATTAGGTAAAAAACAGCAAGCCGTCAAACCACAAAAAATCGAGTTTTTATAGCAATTTTCAAAAATTTGTTATTGATTTAAAATATCTTTAGAGCCAAGACGAGTTTAAAAAATTCCTTCCTCAGAACTGTAGCCCAAATGTTTATCTTTCAAATGACATTAGTTTGATGTCTATAGGTCAAAATTTGTAGTAGGAGTACAATTTGCCGTTCACCCCACTAAATTTTGTTTTCTTTGCCGTAACTCATTTGCTATGAAGCAAATCGAAAATTTTTCTTAAAATGACCCCCATTGTTTTCTTGCGTTTTACCAGTCTACTAAGATTCATGGCCATTGGCTTAAAAATAAACTAAAATTATAAAAGATGTACGGTGCCTTCAACCCTCTGTTAAAAGCATTCGACTGGGATTTCAACTATTTCAGTAGACATCTTCGTAACAGGAAAGAGCCAGGACGACGACGAGCTTCAGAGGAACATTTGAAGAGAACCTGTCTGGCGTTGAATTTACCGTTTCCTTTCCTTCATCTAATAAATTTAGCTAAGAGCATGCGTTCATTCAATCCGTTTTCTGCGAGTGCTAAGGACGTGCTTCAGCAATCAACTGACGGGATCGGGATCTGGAGGCACTGGTCTTGGTGGAACTCTTTTTCATCGCATTTGTGCTACCCTTGCATTGAGCGGTATCCACATTGAACGCTTTTCAGACATGATATCTTAATTGTTTATAAATAGAATACTCTCAACTTGTAGGTGTTTTCGATTGCTCTTCCTAAATGAAATATTGTGCATCATTATCATTATATTAGTATAGGACTCCTTAGCTACAACTAAGGCGATCTCAAGCGAGCGAAGAGAAGGAAACAATTAGAAGGAACAGAAAAAATGACGCACCTAAGTACTAGGTGTGTTTCCACTGAGGAAACACTGTACATAGAAAGAACATGTCATAAGGAAGAGAAAGAAAATTAAAAAATGAGATAGCGAAGAAATCATGAAAACTGAAAGAAGCCAAGGGGGCACGAACGATAGAAGTCCCAAAAGACAGTCTGTAGCTGAGGTATAACCCCTGCGTTGCCAACTGTATAACTGTATAACCCCTGCGTTGCCAGCCTCATAAGAAAGGATAAACAAACCTAATTAATCTAAACCTATTGCATATACTGTGACTCACTGGAGGG